>VDFB02390307.1:0-18626 GCA_007258455.2 Sequoia sempervirens | reverse complement strand
GGTAAAAGTAATTTAATTTTTTCCTAGTAATACAATTGGAGATTTTGGTGCTCTGATTAATTCTTAGAGATCATTTGATTGGAAACCACTATTAACATTAGATCACTTTATGTGATCAAAATTGAGAATGACATGATCATTTGATTGTGTTTGGGGAGGATTGTTCAAAATTAAGGTGCAAAACATTCACTTCCAAACTTCCAATTAAACCAGAATTATCTGAATACTCATGATTCTGAAGCTAACTCTTTCACTCTTTCTTTTCAAGCTATAACTTTGCTCCAAGACAAGTTCAATAATAATGATAAAGATATTTTAGATGAACTACTTAAATCACTTTAAAATTGGGCTTATTTATGTCCCATTCTCCATGCCTTCCGAAAAATAAATTCCTTTAGAAGTTTCTACAACTGAGACCTTTACTCCATGTCAACACTTATCAAGCAATCCCATGGGCTTCTGAGGCTGAAGGATTTCAAAAATATTTTTTTAATTTTGAACTGATTATGTTTGAAGCTCGAATGTTGACCTGTGATTATCAAGACATATTAGTTCGTAGCTCAGCCATAGAATGATTATGCAACTACGCACCCATGGCCACAGTGCAAGCTACCCCAGTAACCCCAAGGACTACACTTAAATGCAGTGGGAATAACCCCATCCCTACAAACAATAAAATTTCAATAGTCTCACCTCTGTGTACTTTGAAAGAGGATTTGGCCAAGAGGAAGAAAATTTGTATAAATAGACAAGGCTAGGAATTGCTCTTAATGTCACCTCTGAATGTGTGACCATCTTTTTTTGCAAATTTAAGTCTTGGATTGAAATGTACTTGTTCACTTTTGTTCTGAAAGAACAGAGGAGAATGTAAATCTTATATGTGGATGATGCACAAATGTATATGATAGGTTGATAATATAAGTTGTTTACCATTTGCTTATCTCTCTTTCCATGTGTTTCATTTGGTGTGTTGGTCTTTTTGTTTGTTCCATCATTTGTACAGGTCAATAGTACTTGTATTGAATCAAAGAAATAGTTTTGAACATTCAATTTAAGTGTGTATGTTCTAGAAATAACGTTATTTTAAATGAATTTGTGTATACTAGAGACTGGTGAGCAACTTGCATATTCATACTTATTAATGTCTAGTGTTTCTATATTTTGATGTCTTATTTTCATTCCAAATTTGAAATCTTTAGTACTCTGTACATATGTATAGTACATGAGAGTTGATATTTTACATAAACATGAAAATGTTTGATTGTAAAAAGGAAAGGGAAATGGTCGGAGAGTCTCACCTACAATTTATTGTTCAACAGTTGAGTATATTTGTGCCAATGTAGATATTTGTCGCCCATTGAAATTGTAAACAACAGGTCTTGATACTGAGTCATTTGAGACAGATGAGGATAGTGGATAACATGTTAAATGTAATTCATAAACATAAAACAATCAATGTCGTAAATGCTAGAGCAATACAGATTTTTGGCAAATGAATACTTTGTTTGTTATGCTTCAATTGCAAAGTTAGTATATTCAATGCCTTTATAGCCCAAAAGAGGTTGGTCTAACTATCTAGCTTTGAACATAACTACAAGCACTACTTGCAGCTGAAGGAAAAAAATAATGACAAAATTTACAGAGAAATAGATTTGTTCCATAAATTTATGAAACGTTGGACCTTTAATAAAAAAATGGATGAGTTTTCCTAGTAAGCTAATGGCCATTTAACCAATAAACAGTTAACTAATGCATTGAATTCCTTCATAGTCGAGAAGACCTTGCTCAAAGCATATGTAATTGACTGTAATGTTATGTCATGTTAGCTCTTTGAATAGCAAGCAGTACTTCTAGTTATCAAGTATGATAAAGACGGAGGTAAGCTACTGATCAATAGTGCATTGTGAGAGAATAATAAAAATAGAAAAGCAATCACAGGCATCCAACATTATCACCAGTGTCAAAAAAAGCATTGGCACACACATGAATTTGGTAAATATGTTTGTTGCTACAGGAGCGGAGTGGAATGAGGACATTTGTCCTGTGTTAGAAATAATTTAATTACTCAAATTCTAAAAATATTTTATATTATAAATAGAACTACTATTATATGTATATATAAACAAATAATATAATTAATTTTAAATAAAAAGTAAATTCTTATTTTTCATGAAATAATATGTGTATATTTACATCTATAAACTAGTGAAAAAAGAGAGTAATTGATATAAAGTTAATTGTAAAATCCAATAGCATACTGGAGGTTTAAATATTAGTTTTTTTTCCAAATATTATCCCATTTCCATTATTGAGAAGTCGCACCAAAAACAATATGCTAAGGCTAGTGGTGTGGAGCAATTCCAATACATTGTAATGTGACTTGGTTGCGCTGCATAGCTTTGAGACATGGATTGAGTTAGTAACAATGGCAAAGGTGTTGCACGTAAACGTATGACAATATAGACTAGAGAGAAAGTTATCCTTTGGTTAATGCATAACAATATGGTCTGCAAATTGTTTGAGAAAGAGTGATGCAGAGTGAAGTGTTTCATTGTTCGAAAGCCAAAAGGCATTTGCAAAAGAATAATTAAATTTTGGAGAATGCTAATGGGGTGAGTAAAGGCATTATATGAAAAAGTAAATGTTGTGTGCAAGGTCCTGTTAACTGTAAATGCATGGATTTAAGTTTTTCATTTTCCTTTAAGTAAGTTAGCACAATAAGAGGACATTATATATTGTAGCAAACAATGGACAAAAATGATACAAGAATCTGACCTTTCAATTGCTTGTTCAACAAGCAACTATCATTACAGCCATATAGATCTTATGTACCCATTTCTCCCCCTAACCCTTGTAAAAGCAACCAATATTTCTGTGTTACAAGTATCATAAAAAAATAAACAAAACGCTTGCCACTAGTACACTGTTGTTAACATTGCTAACATAGAGAGCTAAAAACATATAAGCTTTTCAAAAAACAATGTAGAAGTTTAGTGGTCGTCAATGGCTTCGTTGTGTGTTTATGATACTTGTTAACTAGAAGTATTGGTTATTGTTACAAGGGCCAACAGGGCAATTGGGTTCATTAAATTACATGTGGGCCTTAAGAAATTTCTTGTGGACCATAGGGGCAGTGAATGCTTTAGTTATGTGTTTATAATGCTTACAAGGGCTAACATTAAATGCTTGGAAATATTTATCATGTTGGTCTATTTTTTTACAATAATATCGCTATTTCTGTTTAAGATAATTTAAAGACTAGAAATACATTATGAGTTCTAGACAACATTTAACCAATGAAGAATCAATCTTCTAAAGAATGAATCACAAAAAGATGACACAAGTAAATAATATCATTGAACTTGTAGAAACAGAGCAACCCAGACAATCTGTGACACTTCAACACATAAGACATAGCACTGTGAAGCACCAATTCACTTGGAACTCATATCACTGAATCCTTAGACCATCTTGAACATATTCCTAAATCCACACAAGCATACCAATCACCGCAAAAGAACACAAAGCATTCTAGTGAGTCAACTAAGACACATTATATTGTTGAATAGTAATCCGAAGAACAAACACTTATAATTTTTTTGTAAAAGAGGATATGACTTGAAATCTAGGAAATAGACTCCTTAACCATTACCAATATTAACTCCAGAACTGCATAACCAGTCTTGTAATGCAGCAAGATGCAGACCAAATTACCAACAACTAGACATAGAGAAGTGCACTATTCATGCCTTAGATAAGTTTCCATAATAGAACAACTATGAATTTGACTCAAATATCAATCCACTAACTCCTTGAGCATGTAGCCACAAACTAGTGTAACTGCATCCCATGACCAGAACATAAAGCATATGTAACAATGTGTTACCATATACTTACCAATCATCTAGACTGATATTTTGCCATTAACTCATATGATGATCCTCTAGACTATCTTTAATGTCTCTCCAACTTCACTGATGACCTTTGGTTGACAATAATGACGACACATGTTGATTTGAAACCAATAAAAACACACATTGCCAACATACCAAACTTGCAAGAATCCTTAAAAGAAGAAGGTTGGAAAGAAGAGGAAGTCATAAAAATGAAAATAACCAAATATGAATGTATTAGAGTAAGAGGAGGAAGAATAAATAGAGGAAAAAACTATTAAGAGGAAGAAGGGTCTAAATATTATCTTCAAGGTTTGAGTCCACTAGAACTACTCAAGAATCAACTACTTCTTGATTCAGGTCACTCAACCTATTTCCCAAAATCCTATTCAAACTCCAATGTATATGCCCATCCCTTCCCCCTCAAGTTCCCACACAATATCCTATTCCACCTTCCCTTCTACCCCTTCCTCCAATTCCTCCACTTTCCTATGTTGTTCCCTCTCCGCAAAGACCAAATCTTCCTTCTCCCACATGAGAGGTCCTCTTGGAGAAGGTGACAACTCCCCAAAGGTCATTGTAAAAGAGAAAACTCATGTAATAAAAGGTTGAAAGGATAAAAGAAAAAGGAATAATTGGATGAATCAAGACCTTGAATCAAGATGGTTTTGATTTTATTTATATACTTAGGATAATAATAAAAAATCCCAAGAAAGGATCAATTGATTACCTACTTGAGAAAGGATAAGCTTTCAATAAAGTGTTGATTTGATGGATGGATTAGATTGGATTAAGGTTTTGATTTTAATGATGGGGGTTGGTCCTCATTTAGGGATGAATGGTTGGATAACAACGACGAGAAGGATTAAAAATATTTAGAATTATATTTAGAATTGGTTAGAAGGATTTGATTAAGTAATGATGGAGAAGGAGGAAGAGATGCAGATTGGATTAGGAAATATTGTATTTAGAAGAAGTGGATTGGAAGGGATTAGGTTTGATCGGGATGAAGAATTATAATTATGTTTGCAAGAAGAGATTTGATGATGGATTTAAAATATTAGAAGAATGGGATTTGGATTAGGATGGATTAGAGGAATGGAACTAAGCTCCTTTGAATGGGTTTGAATTATGGTTGGGGAAGGTGCATAATTAAGGTGATGAATTATATAGATTAGGATGGGGTGGATTAGGAGGTTTGACCTTATAAATGTTTGAAAATAGTCACACTTAATCAACATGCAAATAGTTTGGATTTTAAGAATTTGGATATAATGGGTTGCATGGGTTTTGATAATGAAGACACATTAAGCACAAAATAACCTATGATTAGTCAAGTGGGATTATAACTTAGTGTGGGATCATAGCATAAAGCTAATAAATCTACTAAGCAAGGGATATTTAAGGAGTGGTGTATTGTATAGGATCCCTTACCAAGGATGGAAAAAGGTTTCACCCAAGGTTAGCTCTATCTCAACTCTCAAAGGTACATTCTAAGTAATTTTGAGTAGTAATATGTATCCCAAGTTGCACCACACTAAGAGATGCTAGAAATATCTTATCTAGGACGCTAAAAGGATTATAGGGGCATCCTTGTTATACCTTAAAAGAGTGTGGGACCTATTCTATAGAGGAAAGGGAAATATTTCAACCAACTAGGAGGATATGGCAACCAACTCCACATTTGGTGCAGGAGCACGCTTGATGCAATTTTAAGCTATATTGTGAAACTTTGGTTTTTGCTTTGTTTTGGCTTTATTGATGTAAATAAGGTCATTTGAAACCATCCTAAGTGGTTTAGGAACATTTTTGGTCATTTGGTGAAATTTAGGCAAATATTGTAAAAATTGCTCAAAAAAGTTGTCAAGCAACTTGTCAAAAACTGTCATTAAGGTGTTTTGTCAACAAACTAATCAAAAGGTGGTTGAAAATAGTTTTTTTTGGTTGGAAATGTATAAGGAAACCCTCCAAACCTCTAATTTTGGGGTTTTTGGATACATTGTTTTGAAGTTTGATGAATGAAAACCTCAACTTTGTATGCATTTTATGATTCTTATAGTGTTTTCAGGCTGAAGTTGTGCATTGTAATGGCCTAGTATGGCCTCATACCAAGGAGTATAGTATATGGATGAAAATATATTTATTTCTAGTTTACTATTATTTTTTTCTCATTGAATTTCATTGAGTTGTGTGGGAGTTATGATCATTTTGGTGAGACTGCCCTATTCTAACAATATTGTGCAGAAATTACAGTATGAAAAATATGATGGTGCAGATTTTACAGTCCATATTTTGATCTGAAACCAATTGGATTTTATTTCCATGTGAATATACTTTCATTTGCTTCAAGTCTCATAAAATTTCATTAAGATTTGAATAAGTTATCACCATTTTTTTGAGGGTGTGTCTGAACCCTACCTAGGGTTTGAATTTTTGGGAAAAAATGCAATAACTTTCATTTCCAGCATTGGATCTTCATAAAAATTGGAAGAAAAGTCTTTAATTATGTTATCTTGAATCTCACCGAAGCGATTGGCTTAACTATTTGTTTTGTGAAAGTTATTAATGACAATTTTTTGCATTAAACTATAGGCTGTCATGGCAATGTTTCCAATGTGATCTAGAATGCATTTAATCATTGTTTGAGATGAATCAATTTATGAAAGTTGTCCAGTGAATCCAATTTTTTGCATTTTTTCATTGTTGGTGATAGATCATTGTTTCACTTGTGTCAAGTTGCATGTTAAGTGTTGGTTGCTCTGCATCAACATCATCACTTCTCTAAGGTATAAAGTTTTTGACACCTTGGATAGATCAAAAAATTTCTACTTCCAAGAGGTTTATCTTTTGATTCACGGTTGACCTTTTATACTCTACCAGAAGACTAGAGTTGGGGTCATAATCCAAAGTGATCAAATACCTAATTAGGCCCCTTAGAAGGATGATACAATTGCCACCCAAGATTGTATGAAACATAATAGGAAAGAAAAAACAATTAGAGTCCTTAAGATAAAACAATGAAAAAAGAAAAGAGACCAGCTTAAGGTTTTGATCTCCATGATCACCCAAGGGTGCGAGGAGAGATCATATGATTAAGAGGGATCCACAAGAATATCATACAATGGTTGAATACACTTAACAAATTGAAGCATGTCTAGACTAGTGATAAAATGATTTCTTTGACAAATGTTTTCTACAAGTAAAATGTTAGTAATTTGATGATTTTTATTTGAAAAGCGATTATATGTTGCACAAATAGGGGGTTAGATAGCACAACGATAAATAAGAATAATTAGGGATAATATATTAATGATTTTGATGATTTGAGAAATGATTAAACTACTACATTACAAGATGAAACCACTAAAAGATAGAAACATATGTTGAAAAAACAAAAATACAAAAAATTGCACCTAATAGTGAAACCACCAAAATATGTCATGTATCTGTAGATTTGTAATGCAACCACTAAACTATTTAAAAATAGAAAATTTATACTTACAATAGAATAACTAATGTAGAGGATGGAGCCACTAGACCAATTATGGAGCCACTAAAATAATATTTATGCACATAAAAAAAATAGTCAGTTAAAATTTAGTTTAATCTGATTTCAACTACGTTGAGTGACAATTTGATAGCATTTACCCTTGTAAATCTAGTTTTTGTTAGAAAATAGAGAGTATATGCTAATGAAAATGATGAATATATTTTTCCAAACACACAAGCTAACATGTGCTATATAAACTATGGACCTGCTGAAATATAGGATGAAAACTTTGATTTGTAACATAATCACCAAAGTAAGATAGAGTGACTAAGATGCCTGATCCTGCAAAAACAATAGTTAATCTACACAAGGAGAGAATGTGATTAAAAATTAGTAAAATAATGACACTTGAAATCAAATCCTATCAAACAACCAAATACTAATTAACTAGAAAACACCAAAAAATGTTAGTGAGTGCTAGCTGCAATTGTCAAGACAGAAATGATAAAATTGCTAGGCCTGCAATGTGACCATCAAATTGTAACTTACAAATGAAAAACACTAGAAAAAAACAAGTTGGACTAGTAAAAAAGGGACATAGGTCCCATTAGACATGCTAAAGAGATGTACTTGAAAAAGTGAGCATGTTATTGAACTAAGTAAATTAATCTATTTATCCACAATCAAATGCAACATTCAGATTAAGCAAAGGATTAACAAATATATATTTGAAAACAAATTTCTCACCAAACTAATCCTTGTTGCACCATGGAATGGTGGTTGTGCTGAAGGATTATGGATGTGAGTTCTCTTATTAGCAACATAAGGTTGCATAATAGATGATATGTTAAAATGGCTATAGGTTGTCTTCAATTTACAGATTTTTGGAGAAACTAATGGACAAATGAGATTAAATAATGAGATCAATGTATCATAATGATCGAGAGTCATGGGGAGATGAGAGGAGAACATGTGTCCATATTTAGTTAGAGGAGATGGAGGGAGAGAGGATTGAGAATAAAATCAAAGATTGGGTGGACAAGATGAAAGGAGTAATTTAGAGTACTCTTGAGAGATGAACAAGTTCTTTGACCCATGAGACATAAGACATGTGTACAAATGCCCATGCCCTGTGCAGGAATAAACTATCGGCAACTTTATATGAACTCCAGTGACTGACAATGCTCAAGTTCACTGTGTCTCCATTAATTGTTTTTTTGGGAACATTGTCTGTCAGTCTCGATTTATGACTCGAAAAAGACATTAGTGATGTGATTAGTTTGCTAAAAATAAAATGGGAGATGGTCCAACTCCATGCGTATAGAGCTTGTAGACATGTCACAACAAGCGCCTCCAAATGGTAACTCTGTCAAACTTGTTTCTCAGAAATTCAGACCTCTCATGAGGAAGTCCTTCACGTGCCAGAGCAGGAATCCTTCACAGTACGCATCGCCAATACTGTGATTCTTTCTAATTCTACTTGACATTGACTTCAAGTGCACGCCAGTCATTCAGTTGTGTTGTTGTTATAGGCTATTCATGCATGTAGGTGTTTTGGGATTTTAAATGTGCTCTGTATAAGCTTTGCATCTGCGTTTGCCATTGAAGATGAAGAAACCGGGGAGCTTTTTATACCATGCAGGATGTGCAGTTTGAAATGTTTTAGAAATCATGGTAAACACCATGAGAAAGAGCGCTTTGATGGGTGTGTCTTCTTGTTCAAAGTTATGCTTGGAGACTTTGTAGAAAAACTGGTAAATTTACATTCCACGGTTTGATTTCATATACACTGTTTAAAAGTTTTGATTTCATATACACTGTTTAGAATGTGTAAAATCAAATTCTATAATGTGTTTACTGTAGCACATTCCTCCTGCATTTGCTTCACAGCTTATAAATGACAGAGAGGAACATATGGTTTTGCAAGGCCTAAGTGGGCAGGAGTGGGATGTACAATTATTGGGTGCAAATAATCAACTGGAATTCCGAGATGGGTGTGAAATTTTTGTCAATTACCATGGGCTGCAATTGGGAGATTTTGTTGTGTTCAAGTATATATCGAAGCTGTGTTTCAAGGTTTAGATATTTGGAAGAAGTGGGTGTGTGAAAAATATCAGTGCTCTTCAGCTTGAGAAAACAAACACTAGTTTAGACAACGAGAAAAGGAAATCCTCTTTTCTTGGTAAGCAAAAGTTTTTTCCAAAAATACAGAGCTTTATTAAATTTGTAAGCTCCATAATTTATTTGATCTTTCAAAATAGTTATTCAGATCATATTTTTATTAGGAGAACTGGTATAACAACAAAGTTAATTTGTTGCAGGCTATTCATCCAAGAACCATGGACATTGTTTCTCCTCTAGGAAGCACATGACAATGGAATCTGCTGCTCCTTTCAAATCAGATAAGCCCTTTCGTGAAATGGTTATGAAACCATGGAATGTAAATGAACCACACATGCTAGTGAGATCAAATTCTCTGCTTTCTTTGGTTATATATATTTTCAAATTTTCATTAGGAGTAGAGGATCTAAAACAGAGGCATTTAATATGCAATGCATAATATGGAAATCTGCATTTGTGTGAATTTTGAAGTTTAAGAATGTATTAAATCAATGATCTTTTGGGTTAAATTACTTAGTTTTTGGCATGGTTTGGGAATGCAGGAGTTCACCAAAATATGGGATTATCCAATTCAACTTCCAAAACAAAAAAAAATGAAGTTGTTTGTTTGAATGGAGAGCTTAAGAAATGGAAGGTGCAATGTATTATTCCATGTTTCATTGGTCAAGAGAAAGGACAGTTCCTTTGGCCTAGAGCTACCATGTTGAAAATCCTATGGATGGATCTCAAATTGTAGACTTATGATTATTCCATGTTTCATTGGTCAAGAGCAAGGACAGTTGCTTTGACCTATAGCTACCATGTTGAAAATCCTATGGATGGATCTCAAATTGTAGACTTTGATTATTCCATGTTTCATTGGTCAAGAGAAAGGACATTCCTTTGGCCTATAGCTGCCATGTTGAAAATCCATGTTGAAAATCCTATGGATGGATCTCAAATTGTAGACTTATGATTATTCCATGTTTCATTGGTCAAGAGAAAGGACAGTTCCTTTATGGACATTCCTTTCGCCTATAGCTACCATGTTGAAAATCCTATGGATGGATCTCAAATTGTAGACTTATGATTATTCCATGTTTCATTGGTCAAGAGAAAGGACAGTTCCTTTATGGACATTCCTTTCGCCTATAGCTACCATGTTGAAAATCCTATGGATGGATCTCAAATTGTAGACTTATGATTATTCCATGTTTCATCGGTCAAGAGAAAGGACAGTTTCTTTATGGACAGTTCCTTTCGCCTATAGCTACCATGTTGAAAATCCTATGGATGGATCTCAAATTGTAGACTTTGATTATTCCATGTTTCATTGGTCAAGAGAAAGGAAATTCCTTTGGCCTATAGCTACCATGTTGAAAATCCTATAGTTTGTCTAGTGCAAGGGTATTACTAAGCTAGTTTCTTTCTTTGGTATCTCACTTATCTATGTCTAAATTTTAGTCATATATGTAGTTCAGTTCTATTAGGTAGTTTTGATTGACAATGGCTCATCGACCATGTATGCAAATACTTATGTTACATAGTAAAAGGCTCATACTTTGTGATAGTGTTTATCATGAGTCTACAATGACTGATTTCTAGTTTCTTCTTGTTTTATCATTAATCTTTTATTATCAATAGATAATATATGTAAAATATTTTTATTAATTAATACAAAGGGAGAGGGTCGTAATCCTCACTTTAACTATAAAAGATAGAATAAAACACATATTTAATGAATAAAATCATTCTTAAGTAAATAAAAACAACTTTTCAAATAAAAATAAAACAAACAATGTAAATGAAATTAATTAATTCTTTGAAATTAAATTTACATGTTATATATAGTAAAATAGTAGATATATCTCAATATATAGTTTATAGGAATCAAATATATAATATATTATTACAAAGAAACAAAATTATAATATACATTTAACTATAATTTATAAGAATAAAATTTAGAATATTATTATAGAGAAATAAAATTCACTTCCTATTTAATTTAATGTCTAATTGAATATTTAGGTAATAGAAAACAATCAAATCTAAAATATCAAAGTTGAGAAAAAATGTCATGACAAATTTAAAAGAAGGAAATAGATGTTGAGCTCCTTATCAATTTTGATGTGTCGACATGCAATTTCTATTATTTTAAACATAGAACTAGATCTACACTATAAAGTCTATGATAAATGTTGGTCAAAGAGAAAACTAATATAAGATTAGGTTGTGCTTGTAGCCTAGTCTACGTACACTTTTCTTTTGTGTGATTTAGTTCTATTATTTTCAACTTATTCTATATTCATTCAACTTTTGTGTTTTGTTTATGTCTTTTGTACTTACTTCTAAACAAGGGGTTTGATCAAGTTTAAGAAAGTTCATAATATCTATGAGCTCATAATCACTTAAATCTTTCCTAATAAAATCCCGGACATGTGTGTTTTATTTCCTTGATTTTTTTAGCACATGCATGTTTATTAGAATCTATGTTTTAATTTTGTAGTAGTTATCATATATTATTTGATTCAATTTAAATTATTAATTTCTATAAATTCATGTCGAGATCAACTATGATACGATATTTCAAATGAGATAGAATTTAGTTCTAATAAATTATTAAGGATTTAGTTCTAATAAATTTCTAACAAATAGAATTTCAACTATGATAAATGAATTTTAGTTTTAATTATTTTTCACTATTTTTCTATAAAAATTATTGTGTTTATTTTTATCCTACAAACAAATAAAAATTATTGCACTAATATCTAACCTATAAGCATTATTTTTAATACAATGCATGCATTTTGTATAGTTTTCTATGTAATTAAGGATTTGATTATAGAAAAATTATCGACCTCTAACAATGTTTATATTTATCACACTAGTGAATCATTCTTTCGAAGCTCAACCAAATCTCTTCCACCTTTGACAAATTTTCACCATCTTTATAGACATTTTGGCTTGCCATAGAGAGATTCAAAGAGATGATCAATTACAATGTTTCTCACATCTTCTCCCTTGAAACTTAGAAACACATGACAACTCTAACAACTTTTGCAAGAAAGAATAGCTATGTAAGGCTTATATTTTTCCATAATCAAGCTAGATCTAAAGAGGAAGGCTTACAATTGATAGAACGAAAACACAAGATTCAACCCAAATTTTCATATATTGAACTCAACCATACAAATGTTTCAACTCTAATCACACATTCTTGTGCCACATCTAGTTGTAGATTGTAAAATAGTGGACATATGCCCTTTCATCACAAAATGCATAGATGCATTCAAATGGGCATGGTTTTCATTTTCATGTTCATTTGTGATTTAAAAATTTCCATTAGGTCTTAATCATAGGCAAATGTCATTCTATCTATAAACTTTGTACCTAGTTTAGTGGCTAAAATATGGGTAAACAACACAAATATATGAGTTTTGTTAGTCTTAAGCAGTTTACACAGAAAAAAAATGATTGTACAACTAATTTTCAAGTAGACAATTGAACAAGGATAATTGTTACCAAACTTGATGGGTTCTGTTGAACAATTGAAACACTACATCGAAAGACATAGAGTATGATTCAAAATGTTGATATGATGATAGATCATAGAGTATGATCTGAAACGTTGATAGAAAAATGTTTACATAGTCAAATCTAAAAACTTTAAAATTCATACTATATATAACTTGTTCACCAACGTAACTCTTAATACACAAATAATCTTAAAATATTAACAAATCTACAAATCTAAATGCTTCCACAGTTTACAATCAACTATTTTGAATACTTCATTTCAAATACAAGCGACGCAGTGCGTCGTGTTCCTACCGCCAAGTAAGGAGCTTTTTGGTTGGAAGAGGATAGGAAAATATGGTTGAAGAATTGTAAAATGAATAGTAAAAATAAATGTAAGTTTTTAGTATATATTGATTAATTTTAGGTGAAATTTAAAACTTTGTATAAAACGTAGAAAAACACAACAAATGAAATAGAAGGCTATATCAAGTGAAAAGCAAAAGATATAGGCTGGAGTATGTTATTGACATTGTGAAATTCACTTATTGTTTTTGTGCACTAAAACTTGTCCAAATGAGTGTATATTAAAATTCATATTTTTTGTGTGCTTGTTAAATAATATTAATAAATTTTTATATAAAAGTAATTTAGGAAATTAAATAGGTTTAGTATGAAGATGGAGAGTTCATTTTTCAAGATACGGAAAAATCTAGCCCAACATTTAAGTTGAAATCTCTTTCAATTGAAAACAATTATATTCAAATCAAAAGAGCTTAGAATCACCATGTTCTAGGAACATTTCTTTCAAATAGTCCAAAGGGGGCTGCAAACATCTTGTAGTTATAAGCTTATTTGAATTTAGCGAGACTCGTAAATTTAGGCCTTCTTGAAACCACAGGGCTTTGGTCAAGATATTAAGAGCAATTCCCAGCCCTGTCTATTTATACAAATTTTCTTCCTCTTGGCCAAATCCTCTTTCAAAGTACACAGAGGTGAGACTATTGGGATTTTACTGTTTGTAGGGACGGCGATATTCCCACTGCATTTAAATGTAGTCATTGGGGTTACTGGGGTAGCTTGCACTATGGCTATGGGTACGTAGCTGCATAATCATTCTATAGCTGGGCTACGAACTAATATGTCTTGATAATCACAGGTCAACATTCGAGCTTCAAACATAATCCGTTCTAAATTAAAAAAACATTTTTGAAATCCTTCAGCCCCAGAAGCCCATGGGCTTGCCTGATAAGTGCTGACATAGAGTAAAGGCCTCAGTTGCAGAAACTTCTAAAAGAATTTATTCTTAGGAAGGCATGGAGAATGGGACATAAATAAACCCAGTTTTAAAGTGATTTAAGTAGTTCATCTAAAATATATCTTTATCATTATTATTGAACTTGTCTTGGAGCAAAGTTATAGCCTAAAAAGAAAGAGTGAAAGGGATAGCTTCAGAATCTAGAGTATTCAGATAATTCTGGTTTAACTGGAAGTCTGGAAGTGGATGTTCTGCACCTTAATTCTGAACAATCCTCCCCAAACGCAATCAAATGATCATGTCATTCTCAATTCTGATCACCTGAAGCGATCTGATGTTAATAGTGGTTTCCAATCAAATGATCTCTAAGAATTAATCAGAGCACCAAAATCTCCAATTGTATTACTAGGAAAAATTTAATTAGTTTACCACTAGGATTATTTTCCATGTGAAGATTAACCCAATCTACATGGTTCTTGGGTGGCATTAAATTAGTTTCTTGCATATGCGAGCAGGAAAAATGGTGGATTTGCCTCAAATGAACACCAAAATATATATATTTTTTTTAGATCATCAAAATTCATTGAATTCATTTTGGATTCTGCAATACTTGTGAAATATGGTATTGGTTTGCCCAAATCAGCCTAGGTTGAGCCCACAATGATTCTCTTGCCTCCTAAGAGATTCCACGGCTGTATCAAACCTGATCATAAAACAGGTTCGAATTGGACCGAGACCTGGCTGCATATCCCACAGATCCATAGATAGCACCAAAGTCTTCCAGCTACGGACAAACTTTAAATTATGGTACCATAGTGATCTATACTCTAAACTTTTCTAGTAGGTTTAGGTTCTACCGTTTCCTGTGCTACCTAAGAGTTCTTGATACCATCGATAGTATTTGAACACTGAAAATTGTGGCAGGGTGTTCCTTATGAAATGATTCTCCCTTCAAATACATCATTCAATAAGGTTCAGCTGACATCTACTGATTGTTGTTGCAAACTTGGGTTTCTTGTCTAAGTTGTCTGTCTGTTAGCAGGGCAGATCTTCTCCCAGTGTCTGTTAGACTATTTTATCTTGACCTCTTGGGATTTCTTTCTATTACACTTTGTATGCTCATGAAATACAAGAGCTTCCATCAAATTTCATTATGTTGCTCTGTGAAGCTTTCTCAGTACCATCAAATGTATTGTCATTTAAATATGTTTCAATTCTAGCTCATCCCTCATAGCTTGCATCCTATGCAGTAGCTAATAATAAAGGCTACATGGTTTTCTCTTTTAAGACCCCTGTTTCAGAACCTTATAATTAAATTTGTTAATATCTTAAATGTGACACTGTTATGCACTACAAAACTGCGTTAAATTTCTACTCATAACAGCTTAAAATACTTACATAAAACTATCATGTAGAAATGACTGTTCTTTTTATGTTTTCATCTGAGGGAACTATTTCTTTTACAGGGATTGCAAGGGACCAATGCATCTGGTCATAAGGGAGCAGGAAACAAAGTTACAAAGCAAGCTACTCTGGGTTTTGTTAAACGAACACTAGCTAAGTGTAATATGTCTGAAGAGACTGGCAAGAGCGGCTTTTCAAATGCATCTTTAAAAGAAAAAATGTTCTTGAAATCCTCAAAGGAGATGGATAAAAAATTACTTGGTGTTGTTGTCAAAGGTGACACTGCAAATGTGCTTGCTAATAATGCTCATGCTGTCTCAGATATCAAAACATTAGGAGTTGTACATATGTGTGCTGAAATTTTCCATTTCATTCTGGTTTGTGGGGGATAGTCTCTTCCAATGCTTGTTATCTTAATACTAATGGCATAAAAATTATTAATGTAGACATATATTATGAATGGATATTTACTTTAAGTTCTTTTGCAATAAAAGCTTGCAGCAGAGTTTTGTTACCCTTCTGTTGCCTCAGGAAGTGTATTATTTAAACAGGCCCAGGTGGTGGATTGAGTGAAACATTACAATTTTAAGTGTAACATAAATGCATTCCTTCATTTTTGTGTTTGCAACTAATCCTATTGTCCTTTCAGAGCAAGCAGCTTGTCTTGTTGCCCAACATAAACAAAAGCTGGAGAATGGAGATAGGGAATTATGTAACACAGTGCAAGGGATAGCGTCTTATCCAGAGCAAACTGTTGTGAAAGATGAGGTGTGGTCAACACGTGTGAAAAAGAGAGAACTTCTACATGAAGAAGTTAATGGCAGTGGCATTCTAAGGGGTGCAGCTGCTCTTGGTACTACTATACTTGGGGAGGCTAAAGAAAGTGTACTGAAAGAGAGAGAGAGGGAAAGGTGCAGAACAAAGAGATCTTAACTAGATCCGGTTCCACTAGGAGTGGCCAATCGGGTCTAGGCAATGCCAAGGGTGAGAGGAAAAACAAACTTAAACCAAGGCAAAAGATTGATCAGTTGTCAGCTGTACCAAATGGCCTTCTTGGCAAGACAGCCGAAACACAAAAGCCTTCATTGGCTTCAAATTATTGTGAAAAACCTAGTCATAAAATGGCTAAAGTGAAAGATGAATTGCCTGTATCACAGAATTCCATTGCTGATAATGATGAATCCCATGATAATGTCCCCATAGATTTGTCACATTTGCAACTCCCTAATATGGAACCCGTTTATATTTGCAAGCGCCGAGTTCCTGCCGGAGAGCATGATGCATTTTGATTTAGAGGAGAAAGCAGATAAAAAAGTAGTGACCATTCTTGTCATGCAATTAATATATTCGTGTGAAAGGGTGCAAAAATCTTGTTTCAAGCTCAAGAACCTAATTGCTTTAAATGCCATTGGATCTATTTTTACTCTAATACTATGAATTTCATGATAGCAGCATTTGAAATTAAAGTTGAATATAATTTATGAACTATGAACCACCATGCTTGAATTGCAAAAGGAAGGGGGCATACAAAAATGATAATTTAGAAGTTAATTCGGTGCTTTTGAAAATCCAAGTACTTAATCAAAAGACAATTACAGAGGCCAACTTTGACCAAGAGTGCTAAATGTCTTCAACAATGTCTGCAGCCTAATTTGTTAGATGGTTCATAGCTCACCACGGGTGTGACAATGACAAGGAGAAGGTATGCTATCTGAAGATTTTCATCTATAATGCCTTTCAGAATTCAACTCATATCCACATTTGCAGGATGATATATAAAATCTGGAAACCTTTTTGTAATTACATTGTTGACAATTGTACTCTGATTGTAGACCTTGATAATCATAAAGCTTATTGAGTGAATGTGATTCAAAGTCCATCCCTGAATTTCTGTAAGGAAAAATACAAAGAATAAGGATATGATATGCATAATTGCAGAAATAAAATATTACAAATGACATAAAAGACACATTCCAATGCACAGTGTTCAGGCCTACAACAAAACCCCAGGCAATTAAGCAAAATTTCTCCAAATGGATGGCCTTTTCTAGGAAGATGCACACTCTAGAAAGAAAACTGACAGGAAAGCTGAGAGGTGTGTGTAAAACTCAACATCCATTTGAGATGACTTGAAAAATATATCAGAATTCATGGAAATTAGTGAGTAGACGTAAAAAACACCATTTAAAAGAATTTTACAAACCCCAATATGGGCATTATATTTCCTACGACACATAAACTAAACATATTTATTATTGGAGAATTCAGACAATTCTGTAGTAAAATAATTTCTTATGGATTCATAGCAATCTGCATGAGAATCAAAATCACAAAAATGGATAACCCTAACCAGCATTATCATTAAAGATACGTTAGTATCCACATTGACATATGATAGAATCTATAGATTTCCTTGTCCTAAAATGTTCACATCAGCGTGAAAGACCAAACTTCTATTAAGCTGACAAGTAGTGTTTAATGAACCAACCCCTTTCAGAACTCCTTCGCAAGACAAAGAATTATCTCCAGATGAAAAAGAATTCCCAATGCCAAGTACACCGTTTCTTCCATTGATATCTAATGGATGAAGAAAGCTATGCAGAGCTGCAAATTTTTCTGCGACTGCCTTCTCTCATTGTTGCCCGGTGTAAGAATAAGCAGGCTAAGAAAGAGAAGCCCATAGTGAAACTTCCCAATGCACATGGCCATAATGCCACACTTAATGCATCACAATTCATGTGGCTAAAGAAGAAATTAATAGAACTTTCTAAATCCTTAGAAAATTAATGCAGTATACATGTCAGACTAGCTTTACTCAGCCACCTGCTATCAAAGTCACTTGAAGAAAACATCGAGGTTCCCTTAGGTCAATCTGAGTAGTTACAGCTGTGCCATTCTCACATGCATGGTTTCTATCACTATTTCCCAAGCAGGAAAGTAACACATGCTTAAAAGAAAGTAA
>VDFB02390305.1:0-47518 GCA_007258455.2 Sequoia sempervirens | reverse complement strand
ACTTGCCATTGTCAATTTTCAATTGTAACCTAAGTATCCCATTGCTCTTCTCAGTTCGGTGTATCACCATAGCATTAGTTTTATTTTTATGAACTCCTTCTCCCTTTCCCTTTAAAGAATCAGTAGTTTAGGTGACACCAAAGGAAGTCGGCCTTCTCCAGAGGTCGACCTCTATTTACAAGTAACCCACAGCTTTTGAGGTCTTCCCATGTTACACTGAGGTGTTGAGCAATAGGTTCAATAAGGGTGCAACTTCAGGTGATAACAATTAACATAGTTTGTCTTCCCCTCTATGGTATACTGGGGTATGATGAGTCACATATTGCCATATTTACAACACTCTTAGAGGTCATGATAAATTAAAAACCAATATCATTGGGAATATTTTCCTTCATATTACTCTTAGTCTTAAAACCTTACCTATTGGTTGTATTATATGTAGTGGCATATAATTGATAGATTATTATTACATCTTAGTTTTGGATGCAGGTCCCACTTTCATATGCACAATGGGCATAAAAGGTGAAATGTTATTGTAGACATTGGATTAGTTTTAGTACATGTGATGAGATGATATGATATTATTAGGTGACATATTAGTCACCCCAATAAATGCAATGCTTCTATTGGTTGAAGTGTACAGCATGTCTCTCTAGTGGCACTAAGTGTAAAAGTAGGAGAATCAATTTGATCTCTAGCAGGTCTTTTCCATTGCCAAGGTTATTTACATTGTGGTTTTAAAGAGATGCAATATACACAAGATTGTGATGTGTAATAGCTATTGATATTCTTTATTTAAATGCATCAATAGTCAACATCCACGCAAAATTTGAAGAAGTCAATGGTCACATAATTGTTTTTTTTAAAGGTGCAGAACAAGGTGCTAAAGGAAAATTTAATGTGCCACCTCTCTTGAACACCCAAAATACCATTAATGATCCACTGAGGCCCTAGAACTACCCAATCTTATTTTTTCTACCCATAAGCAATAGTTCACCATAAAGACATGAATTTGCATGCAACAATAAAAGATAAAAAAGGACCTACACAACCATCAATGTAGCATGGTTTTCATGACCTCCATTCTAGTGGATCTCATGAGATTTTCCTTGATGATTTACACAAGAGGTTGGCTATTTTTTGGTGTCTAATATTGTGATAGGTACCAGCCATTTGTGGGGACTATCATTGTAATATTTTCTATATCTAAGGGGTGAAATTTTTTGTTTGTAGAAAGGTCAAAAAGTGAGGGAAAAAGCCTATATATTATATAGCATATTATTTTGAAGAAATATCATTAAATCATTGTTATCTATCTATTCTTCCATAATACTTATTTACGGTTGCTTTATACAAATGTTGATTTGATTGCATGGTTATATATTTTTTTGTTTTGTTTCTTCCTTAAGAGAAGTATACCTTCAAGGAAGGTGGATTTTTTTTTCCTGTACATTTGCTATAAAAAAATTTGTTATGGTTAATACAATTTTAAGGAGAGAAATATTTTCAAAAAGTAAGCAGGATTTGCAATATTAGTAATTGATTATTAAGTATAATTTTATAGTCAAATTATATTGACAAGCCCAAGTTATTACGAGGCAATAATATCAATGTAAGGCATTGACACATATTTAGAACCACCATAAATATTGCTATCAATGCAAACTAGTGTCAATACTTAGTAACTTTGTATTTCCCTTAATAAACATTGACTGGTCCATAAGAAACACTTAGCTCACTCATACTTAAAGAAAGAAAATCATTATATTAAAATTTATTTAGGAAGTCATTATATGGATTTTATTGAGTAAATCACTATATGAATAATTTATTTTTATAATTTATATTGTTCATACCTGAGCTATAAGGGTATAAGGGGTATATATTAATGTGTGTTACTTTAAGAATGTTTCTATGTATATATGAATATTTTATTTTCTTTGCATTGTGATAATCCTATTACATTTCACAAAGAATCTAGTGTGCATTAACATGGATAACCCATATGTCCAAAGTATAAAGTGTAAAAGAGATCCAAGATTATCTTTTGTGTGTTGATCCATTCTCTGAGTAGTTTTAATTGTAAGAATTCACTTCTTAGAAATTATTGAAAGAAGGTTGGAGAGACAAAATATTGGTGACTCCATTGGGGACTAGTTCCTATTTCCTTTGGGCCGATCTTTAAATACTTGGAAATTGAAGGCTCTGACATTTTAGTGAAAATATTATCTATGTATTCATGTAGATGTGAAAATATTTGGGTATGACTGATAATTCTATTAGTGTATCAAGACTTTGTTGGAGATTAAAATTCAAAAGGTTATTTCAACTTTGAATAGTAATAGTTTGGTCAAAGTTCAATTATCTTTGAGAGGTGGCAACTTCTCTATCAAAATGTGGAATATTTATTTTTGATAATGCAAGTGATTGACATAGATCTACAAAGTTAGAAGGAGAACTTGTATCAGGTGTAATGTTTATTCAGGTATTCTATTTTTCCCTGATACTTTAAATTTTTTAAGGACAAAATCATTCTTGTATTAGGATTATTTATAAAATAACTTTGTGGAGAAATTTAATTCACCTATTATGGATAGATTTATATTGAGGACCAAGTGTTAAAATAAGAAAGATGCACTTGTATGCAAAGAATCCTAAGAAATTGGATGGATAAAGTGTTGTATTATGTAATCCTAAAATCTTATTAAATTTGAAATAAGATGTAGATGTTAGTTGATAAGGGGAATAGTTTCTCATTAAGGGTAGATATGAAAATGGAATATTACTCTAAGCCTCCGACTACACATTCAAATGTCATAATGCATGGTACAAAACAACATAAGTCATGTCCTCAAAGAATTCCTTTCTTTGTCAAGAGATATAAACCACTTGATTTTGTTGGTATCCTACAGTATTCAAATCCTATTCCTAATAAAATTAGAGACAATTTCCCCAAATTCAATGGAAGTAGCTTAAATCAATAAACAAAATTATTTAAGAATTCAATGATTTAATGGGATATTATGCTATTGAGGAAGAGCATGTTGTCATGAAATTGTTTGTATAGTCTTAGAGAGTAGATGTAAAGGATTGGTTTTTTGGTATGCCATTGCTTTCTATTGCTTCCTAGTAAGAGCTCAAAGAAGTGTTAATAGATCAATTTGGTGAAAGACTGGATGTGAACTAATTAATCAATGAACTCAATAAAATTTTGAAGTATGAAGAGGAATTGGTTCTCATTTTTAATATGATATTTGCAAAGACTATGAGAGACATTCAAAAAAATGTAACACCAAATGATTCAATATACCTAATTTTATATTTGGGTGAATTTAATGAAGATATGGGTTTCTTAGTAAGAGACAAATTTTGCATCACTTTAGAAATCATATGCTATGGCAAGAGATATTTAGAATAACCTTAAAAATATAATGATGAAAGGTGTTGCACATATAGGTGTTGATAATTGTAAAACTTTTACTACTGATGAATAGTCTAGAATGAGCAACGAAGTTAATTATCATAACAAGAAAAATACAACAAAACCACCAAGAAAGTATTCAAGCCTTGAAAGATGATGAGTATGACATAAAATTAAATGTTAGGATTAGAACCTATGAAACTGAATTAGAGGTTAAATTTAGTTGCAATATGGTTGAATGTGGAATAGGCCATCATGAAGATGAATTATCAATGAAGGTTACAAAGTGTTGGAAAAACAAGGACAGACAACTGAGAGGGGGGGTGAATTAGTTGTCATAGATTTATCAAAATTTTCAACCTTAACTTAACTTATTCATAGATTTGATGAATTAGCAATTAACAACAAATAATCAGCACATCAGAGACATAGAGAACACCAAGATTTTTACGTGGAAACCCTATTAAGGGAAAAAACATGGTGGATGTTAGTCCACAGTATTATACCATGTTAAAAGTATAATGAGAATAATATGGGGAATGCACTTGCATTCAAGCACACTGCCTAGAGCTCACTGCTCAATTACAAAGGAAGGATCACTACCTTACAAACAAACAAATTAGATCCATAGGGTGATGAACTAAAATAATAGCTTCTCCACAAAGCTTGATTACAATTCCAGTTTAAGCACATAAAACTTCTTCACACTTCACACAAACTCCTCCACACTTTGCTCTGCAATCAAATGATATGATAAATATTCACGCATCTGCATTCGCCTTCACTTCCACACACACTCACATTCTTTACTTCACTTAAAATAAACTTCCTTATACATCTACTACATGGATTTACATCAACAACTTTGTCGGCCAAAAAATAAAATATGAGAATATAAAACATATACATGATGTCGGCCCGATTTACAAATCAATTTACAATGCAAATCAAACTCAATTGACCAATATTGAGTTATGACCCAAATCAACATCTTCGACACGGAAACACCTTAATTGATTTCTCCTTGAAGATCCACAATACATAACAACCATCATATCATCCAAGAACATGAAAACCCGATTATGCAAAGGAAAAATCATCATCCACGAACACCTTGATCAACATGGATGTACCACAAAGATAGAGTATGATCTAGAAGCATCCACAAGCATTAACAACCATTAGAGAAACATCCGCGACAACTAACATTGCAAGAATCACACCAACTTTACTCAGGAACTCTGTCGGAACACAACAGTTCATAGCTTCATCAAAACTTCACATGGACCTCTGAGACTTCTGGTGGATAGACTAGATATACCCAACATTAAACCCTTTAGACCGCAATGACTGAACATCAATGTACAAATCAAAGCACCTTCATGACCTTCACTGATACACTGGCAACTAGCAACACTTGTTTTAACAATTTTCTCAATATCCTCGACATATGCAACATCTGAAGTATAGAAGATTAATAGTGTTGACATCAATGACAACCACATATCAGCAACACAGCCACAACATCCCACAACAAAGATCTATTTATATATTTTAATGAATACATGTATTGTTGATCATGTGTCTTTTGTCCAAACACTATCTAATACTAAAAGGAATAAAGGAGAATTGCTATTTAATTTTTCCACAAGGGTTATGTTTCTTTGTTTGAAATCCTTGCACTATACAAATATAAGACTTCAAAATGCATTTATTTATTTTGTGAAGCTTATGAATTAGGTTTGAGTGTCATACCAATAGAATTGAAACCTATAAAACTTGATCAAGTGTGTAAGTGGATTATGCTTCTTGAGAAAGTGAGAGAAGAATATGAAAAACCATGTTAGCTATCCCAAATGAGAAAAAGAAAAGCATGACATGTGATGATGAATCATAAAGGGTTTAAAATGAAGATATGTGTTGCAATGAAGGAAATAGAGTGAGTAATCAGTTTGTGACTATAATGCATGTTGGACAAGATTCCAAGGAAAATAGACCAAATACAAAGTATGATGAGAAAGCTAGGATATATAAATATCCACCTCATGGAATTTCCATAATTAGGAGGTAGATGTGTGCTCAAATGTTAGTGCGATGATTCAAATCATATGATTGGTGATTATGTTGATAAGAATAATATGGTGGACATAAAATAGTATTTTATTAGTGATTTTATAGTAGATATATGTGTAAGCACTCAGTTTGAGAAACCCGAATGTATTTTTATGCGCGATGACCTTCGTTATTTTGTTGGTTGTGATGATAATGAATCTAATGGGATCTCTAGTGGCTATGACTTCTCTTACGAAGATAAATTGGAGATAACTATCTCACATGAAGAGTGTATTGATATGAATGTTGATAAGGAAATATGCTTTCTTGAGAATGAGCAAGTTTTCTATTTGGTGACATTTTAGAGTATGGATTAGAGGTACTAACTATTGATGTTGAAAATTTATCTTTATGCTCTTTAATTGATTGTAATGATTTTGAATATGCTATTTCTAATAATTATTTAGGTCTTTATGTTGAGAAGGTAGAATCCTTTATAGAAAGGGAATATAAGGACAAATTCCTTTATAATAAGCTTGTAACCCCACCAAATAATAGAAAAACCAATTCTTATTGGTGTATAAATAATCATATTTATGCAATTGACTAGGATTTTGAAGAATATGAAGAGCTTAATAAAGATTAGCCCAAGATACAATTAGACCATACAAATCATGATGATAGTCTTGGCTGAGGTATTTCCTCCCATGTGTAATGCACAACATCGGTTGTATGAATCCTCTTATGCTTGATGAAATCGATGCATCTCTTAATGGTCCTATTGTTGATTTAAAGAGGAATGATCAAGTACCCTATTATTATGATCAACATGACTCAACTAACATGTTCCATGTCTATAAATTTTCTCATTTTTTCTCCTCTATCTTAGAGCTAAAGTGTGATTCTAATGAGTTAGACCTAGTGCATGTTGATATATTCCTTGAGCATAACACATATGTAAAATCTACAATTCATGTTGTCTAATGGATTTTAAATGCTTTTATTTCCTAGTTCAACCTAATTAACTTATGATAGTGTATGATTGTGACCTTTTTTATGTGAAAGGCTGCAATAAAGTTGGGCATGATATATTTGATAAGTGTAGTATGTGCATTTAGTGTGGTGAGTTATTTCACTTGGTATTGAATTGTAATCCTAGACAAGGCTTGTAAAATTTAACAATGGTAAATTCAAGGATATGATTGGATGTGTTGATAATAATATTATTGCATATGTAGGTTGCTACGAGGTTTTTAGATTATACTTTGGGAAATTATCACATAATAAGGTTTTTGATGGAGGGAGATGCCATTTATTCATGTTTGGTTGCCCTTGGCCTCCAAAGACTATTTAAAAAATGTGAATCTAGAACCTTGCAAATTGAGTGTTTGAACATTCATGGTGACACATTGGTATACACTCTAGAGGTTTTACTAATCCTTACTATGTCCCACTAGAAAATACATCCCCAAATAAGAGCTATTATTGAAATGTTACCATATTTTCTAGTGAAATACTTAAGGTTTTAGTTTTTTTAGTTTACACAGGTTTTGAAGATTTTTTCTTTCTTATTTTATGACAAAAATCCTAGTCCTTTTTGTGCTTTTGTTATTTTCATATGTCACTATTTTATTATTCTATTTTAGTGATTATTTTTTTAATTTATTCACTTAATTTTATAGCCTAATACCCTAGAATGTCATAGTCTTACTGACTCTTTATTTTAAATAGTCATTCTTTATTTGTACATGTATTCTTCTTTATTTTTTTATTGTAGGAAAATGTATCCATTTACATTTTCACACTTTGTTTGGGCCCTCCTTGTTAAAGTGGACTTAATAATGCCTTAATATAGTGTTGTAAAATGTATTCATTTACATTTTCTCACTTGTTTGGGCCCTCTTAATTAAAATGAGCTTAATTGAGCCTTACTAAGCCCTATTATGCATTTAAAAGCCTAATTAATTTTATTTTCCGAAGGGGAAACCTAATAATAATTAATGTCAATACATAGCACTTTATATTGGGCAATGTGTCTTCGAGGTTTAGGGACCTAGGACCCATTCGTCCAAGGGAAAATGGGTCCTCCCTAAGCTTTGAAACCCATTCTTAATTTTTGTTTTAGTGAGATTTTAATGATCTTAAAATCAAATTTTGAATGTTAGTTGTTGATGTTTAATTCACGAGAAATTAAGGATACATACCTATAAATACAAGGCTATTTCATCAAGTTAAGTCTAAGAAATTCAATTTATCAAGTTAGAGAAAAGTTCATAATCAAGAGCATTCAAGAGCAATAATATCAGAGATTTATTGTAGCAATCAAGATCAAGCCAACATACCAAAGTCTTCTTGCATCATGCATGTTGTTGGAGCTCATGTTGTGATGTCAGTTTCATATCAACTCAATCATTTCAAGCACATTCAAAGCATCACAATCCACATCCCATTGAAGTTATTTCATGCAAGTTGCGCACATCCATTAACATTATCAAATTTCTACAAGGGTTTGTTGAATGGTAACATAGCTTTGTTTCTTCTATTCTCTCTTTCATTTTTTGAATGCTATTTCATTATTTCATTCAAGGTCTAATTACCCAAAATGGGGTTTGACCAATAACCCCTATTCACCAAAAAAATCCCTTTATGATTGTGTTGTATTATTTTAGGTTGAAGAACGATTGAAGACCTTTTGAAGAGCAAGATTGAAGAATATGTAATGCTGTCGTGTTGTTGTCAAATCACTAAACTCATATCCTAAAAGAGTTTTCGACTTTTGAAACTACAACCTACACTAGAGGCTCCCTGTTACAAAAATTGCACTTGGACCCATTCACCCTAGGGTGAATTAGTCCTTCAGCTTTTAGAAAGCTCTTTTGGTGATAGGTACAAAGTTTTTCCCTTCACATTTGCAATCTATTTTTTGGTTCCATTAGTATTGAGTTTAATATTGTTGTTTCAAGTGTTAGATTGTGTTTTGGAGTTGACTTGCTATTTTTAGTCTTTCTCCCCAAAGTGTTGTTTGACCTTGACCCCTGTCCCTTGAGCATAAGGAAATCAACATATTTCCACTTTGAGTTGATTCACTTAAGGGTTGTAAGTCAGTTAATTGTGAGGATCTCATTTCTTAATGAATATAGAAGGATACGTGCATCGTACCCCAATTATCCATACACTCATATTGATGCTCCCTACTTTTCATTGTTTCATTTTGGTGAACCTAACTTGCTTACACTATAGATCTTCTAAATTTGGAGTCCATTTCAGCCTTAGGTATAGATTTATATATTTTTGTATTAGGTTTTCATTTTTAGATCTTGCATATTTACAGTAGCTTGCATTTGCATTTTAGAGGGTTAAAGGGAATTTTGGCATACTTAAAAATTTGGAAAATCATAAAAAATTGCATATTTTGGCATTTATTTTGCATTGTGCATTCATAATACTACATGTTTAAACACTTAAATAAGAAAATTGAATCAAAATTGCATATCAAATTAGCTCTTCTTGCTTGTCATTTATCCTTATATGAATAATTTATTTTTATAATTTATATTGTTTATACTCAATATTAAGGGTACAAGGGGTATATATGAATGTGCGATATTTTAAGAATTTTTATCATGTATATATGAATATTTTATTTTCTTTATATTGTGATAATCCTATTGAATTTCATAAAGAATCTAGTGTGCATTAACATGGATACCCCATAGGTCCTACAAAGTCTAAAGTGTAAAAGAGATCCAAGATTATCTTTTGTGTGTTGGTCCATTCTCTAAGTAGTTTTAATCATAAGAATTCACTTCTTAGAAATTATTGAAAGAAGGTTGGAGAGCCAAAATATTGGCAACTCCATTGGGGACTAGTTCCTATTTCCTTGAGCCAATCTTCAAAAATTTGCAAATTGAAGGCCCTGGAATTTAAGGGAGGAATATTATCTGTGCATTTGTGTAGATGTGAAAATATTTGGATATGACTAATAATTATATTAGTGTATTAAGACTTTTTTGGAGATTAAAATTCAAAAGGTTATTTCAGCTTTGAAGAGTAATAGTTTGGCCAAAGTTCAATTCTCTTTGAGAGGTGGCAACTTTGTTGTCAAATTGTTGACGAAATTAGAAACATTTTCCCCAAATTCAATGGAAGTAGCTCTAAATCAATAAACAAAATTATTTTAGCATTTAATGATTTAATGGGATATATTATGTGAATGACAAAGATGACGTCATGAAATTTTTTATATAGTCCTAGATAGTAGATGTAAGGGATTTGTTCCCTGATATGCCATTGCTTACTATTGCTTCCTAGTAGGAGCTCAAAGAAGTGTTAATAAATCAATTTGGCGAAAGAGTAGATGTAAATTAATTAATTAGTGAACTTAATAAATTTTTGAAGGATGAAGAGGAATTGGTTCTCGTTTTTAATATGATATTTGCAAAGGCTATGAGAGACATTAAAAAAAATGTAACACCAAATAATTAATTGTACCTAATTTTATATTTGGGTGCATTTCATGAAGAGATGGGTTTCTTATTGAGAGACAAATCTTGCATCACTTTAGAAATCATGTGCTACGGAAAAAGATATTTACAATATCCTAAAAAATATAATAATGAAAGGTGTTGCACATATAGGTGTTGATAATTGTAAAACATTTCCTATTAATGAATATAATAGAATGAGCAATGATAATTGTAAAACATTTCCTATTAATGAATAGACTAGAATGAGCAATGAAGATAATTATTATAACAAGAAAAATACAACAAAACCACCAAGAAATTATTCAAGTCCTAAAAGACTCTTAAGGAAATTGTGAGAAGGAAAAAGAATCGAATATGATGAGTATACCATCAAATTAAATGTTAGGAGTAGAACATATGAAATTGAATTAGAGGTTAAATTTATTTGCAATATGGTTGAATGTGAATAGGTTGTCATAGAGATGAATTGTCAATGAAGGTTAAAAAGATCTATTTGTATATTTTAATGAACAATATACATGCAGTGTTTATCACGTGCATTTTGTCCAAACACTATCTAATACTAAAAGGAAAAAATGACAATTGCCATTTAATTTTTGCACAAGGGTTATGGTTTCTTTGTTTGAAATCCTTGCACTACACAAATCTAAGACTTAAAAATACATTGATTTATTTTGTGAAGCTTATGAATTGGGTTTGAGTGTGATACCAATATAATTGAAACCTATAAATCTTGATCAAGTATGTAAATGGATTATGATCCTCGAGGAAGCGAGAGAAAAGTATGAAAAACCATGATATTTATCCCAAATGAGAAAAATAAAATCACAAAATGTGAGGATGAATCATAAAGGGTTGAAAATGAAGATGTATGTTGCAATGAAGAAAATAGAGTGAGTAATCAGTTTGTGACCATAACGCATGTTTGAAAAGATTATAAGGAAAATAGTCCAAATGCAAGGTATGTTGAGGAAGCTAGGATATGTAAATACCCACCTCATGGAATTTTCATAAATTATGAGGTAGATGTGTGTTCAAATGTTAGTGTGATGATTCAACTCATATGATTGGTGCTTATGCCTATATGAAAAATATGACAGACATCAAATAGTATTTTATTAGTGATGTTATAGAAGATAGATGTGTAAACACTTAATTTGAGAAACCCAAATATATTTTTATCCATGATGATCTTCCTTGTTATGTTGATTGTGATGATATTGAATCTAATGGGATCTCTAGTGGCTTTGATTGATCGTATGAAGATAAATTGAAGATACCTATCTCACATGAAGACTTTATTGATATGAATGTTGATAGGGAAATATGCTTGCTCAAGAATGAGCAAGCTATCTATTTGGTGACATTTTAGAGTATGGATTAGAGGTGCTAACTGTTGATGTTGAAAATTTATCTTTATGATCTATAATTGATCGTAATGATTGCACATATTTATTTCTAAGAATTGTTTAGGTCTTTATGTTGAGAAGGTAGAATCCTTTATGGAAAGGATGAACATAATGACAAATTCCTTTATACTGAGCTTGCAACCCCACCAAATAATAGAAAAGCCAATCTCTATTGGTGTATAAATAATCATATTTATGCAATTGACTAGGAGTTCGAAGAATATGAAGAGCTTAATAAATATTAGCACAAGATACAATTAGGCCATACGAATCATGATGATAGTCTTGTTCTAGGGATTTCCTCCCATGTGTAATGCACAACATATTTTATATGAATCCTATTGTGCTTGATTAAATTCATACATCTATTTTGGGTCCTATTGCTAATTTGAGGAGGAATGATCAAGTACACTATTATTATTATTAACATGACTCAGCTAACATGTTTTATGTCTCTAATTTTTCCTATTTTTTATCCTCTATCTTAGAGCTAAAGTGTGATTCTAATGAGTTGGACCTAGTGCATGTTGATATATTTCTTGAACATAACACATATTAAAGCTATGAATTTGATGTGGAAATAGTAGATAAGGTTAATACTCACAATTCATGTTGTCTAGTAGATTTTAAATGCTTTTATTTCTTAGTTCAACTTGATTAACTTATGACAATGTATGGTTGTGAAGTTGTTGATGTGAAAGGTTGCAATAAAGTTGGGCATGTGATATATTTGATAAGTGTAGCATATGCATTCAATGTGATGAGTTATTTCACTTGGTATTCAATTGTAATGGTATACAAGGCTTGTAAAATTAACAATGGTAAATTCAAGTATATGATTAGATGTGTTAATGTTAATATTATTATATATGTAGGTTACTACAAGGTTTTTATATTATACTTTGGGAATTCATCACATAATAAGGTTTTTGATGGAGTGAGATGCCATTTATTCATGTTTGGTGGCCCTTGACCTCCAAATAATGTTTAGAAAATGTGAATACAAAACCTTGCAAATTGAGTCATTTGAACATTCATGATGACACCTTGGTCTACACTCTAGAGGTTTTATGGATCCTTGCTATGTCCCACTAGAAAATACATCCCCAAACAAGAGCTATTATTGAAATGCTCCCATATTTTCTAGTGAAATACTTAAGGTTTTAGTTCTTTTGGTTTACACGTGTTTTGAAGAGTTTCTCTTTCTTATTTTATGACAAAAATTCTTGTCCTTTTTGTGCTTTGATTCTTTTCATATGTCACTATTGTACTATTCTATTCTAATGTTGATTTCCACTACCTTAGCATAACCTTGACATCCATTTCATTTTTTACAAACAATAAGGACATGATACATCAACATGCATGAAGTAAAATAGATTCATCCAAAAAAATTTGGAAGATCAACAACAATCATTCACATACATTCTATTGCATCCACATGATGTATAGCCTAAACTAAAACTCAATAACACATTCTTCATGATTTATTATCAAGACATGTTAGATCTTGTATAGCTAAACATAGACTAGGAAGTTTATGCCACTTACAAGCCTATATAGATGGATCCTAGGCTTGTTTAATCAGATCTTATGATTTGTTAAAGGAATTGAGAAAGACATTTTCTCATATTCATTTCATTTATCTTCTCATGAACTCTGTTGATCATAAGAATGTTCTCTTTTATGCTACAATATTAGGCCATTCAATGCAAGGTGCTTCAACCTCTTGGGTTAATCATGTTGGCATTAACATTGAGTTCCCTAGTTTTATTCTCTAGGATACTTTTGTTGCGTTGAATATTAGGAAATGATCTCTCAATGCCAACATTACTAGGAGGGGTGGTCCTATTCTCTACTTTCAACTTTAGGTGTATAATATTTGTGTTAAACGTTTCATGATCAATTATGGGGTTGTTATTAACATAGTTTGTCTTCCCCTCTATGGTATATTGGGGTATGATGAGTCACATATTACCATATTTACAACACTCTTAGAGGTCATGATAAATTAAAAACCAATATCATTGGGAATATTTTCCTTCATATTACTCTCAATCTTAAAACATTACCTATTGGTTGTATTATATGCAGTTGCATATAATTGATAGATTATTATTGCATCTTAGCTTTGGATGCAGGTCACACTTTCATATGCATGATGGGAAGAAAAGGTGAAATGTTACTGCAGACATTAGATTAGTTTTAGTACATGTGATGAGATGATATGATATTATTGGGTGACAATTAGTCACCCCCAAAAATGTAATGATTCTATTTGTTGAAGTGTACAACATGTCTCTCTAGTGACACTAAGTGTAAAAGTAGGAGCATCAATTTGATATCTAGCAAGTTTTTTCCATTGTCAAGGTTATTTACATCATGATTTTAAAGAGATGCAATATACATAAGGTCATGATGTGTAATAGCTATTGATCTTCTTTATTTAAATGCATCAATAGTCAACATTCACACAAAATTTAAAGAAGTCAATGGTCACCTAATTAATTTTTTTAAAGGTGCAAAACGAGGTGCTAAAGAAAAATTTAATGTGCCACCTCTCTTAAACACCTAGAATACCATTAATTATCCATTGAGGCCTTAGAACTACCCAATCATATTTTTTCTGCCCATAAGCAATAGTTTATCATAAAGATATGAATTTACATGCAACAATAAAAGATAAAAAGGACCTACACAACCATTAGTGTAGCATGGTTTTCATGACCTCCATTCTAGTAGATCTCATGAGATTTTCCTTGATGATTTACGCAAGAGGTTGGCTATTTTTTGGTGTCTAATCTTGTGATAGGTGCCAACCATCTATGGGGACTATCATTGTAATATTTTCTATATAAGGGGTGAACTTTTTTGTTTGTAGAAAGGTCAAAAAGTGGTGGAAAAAGACTATATATTATATAGCATACTTGTTTTGAAGAAATATCATTAAATCAATGTTATCTATCTATTCTTCAATGATACTTATTTATGGTTGCTTCATATAAATGTTGATTTGATTGTATGCTTATCTTTTTTTGTTATGTTTGTTCCTTAAGAGAAGTGTACTAAGGAAGGTGGAAATTTTTTGTTGCTGTAATATTTTTTGTTATGGTTAATACAATTTTAAGGAGAGAGAAATATTTTCAAAAATTAAGCAAGATTTGCAATATTGGTAATGAATTATTAAGTATAATTTTATAGTCAAATTATATTGACAAGCCAAAGTTATTATGAGGCAATAATATCAATGTAAGGCCATAAATATTGCTATCAATGCAAATTAGTGGCAATACTTAGTAACTTTGTATTTCCCTTAATAAACATTGACTAGTCCTTAAGAAACACCTAGCTCACTTATACTTAAAGAAAGAAAATCATTATATGAAAATTTATTTAGGAAATCATTATATGAATTTAATTGAGGAAATCATTATATGAATAATTTTTTTTTATAATTTATATTGTTCTTACATGAGATTTAAGGGTATACGGGGTATATATTAATTTGCTCAACATTTTAAGAATGCTTCTATGTATATATGAATATTATATATTTCTCTACATTGTGATAATCCTATTACATTTCACAAAGAATCTATAGTGCATTAAAATGGATAACCCGTAGGTTCAAAGTCTAAAGTGTAAAAGAAATCCAAGATTATGTTTTGTGTGTTGATCCATTCTCTAAGAAGTTTTAATCATAAGAATTCACTTCTTAGAAATTATCGAAAGAAGGTTGGAGAGACAAAAATATTGGTGACTCCATTGGGGACTAGTTCTTATTTCCTTGGGACAAAATTCAAATACTTACAAATTGAAGGCTCTGACATTTTAGTGAAGAATATTATTTGTGTATTCATGTAGATGTGAAAATATTTGGGCATGGCTGATAATTCTATTAGTGTATCAAGACTTTGTTGGAGATTAAAATTCAAAAGGTTATTTCAGCTTTGAAGAGTAATAGCTTGGTCAAAGTTAAATTATCTTTGAGAGGTGGCAACTACTCTATCAAATTGTGGAATATTTATTTTTGATAATGCAAGTGATTGACATAGATCTACAAAGTTAGAAGGAGAGCTTGTATTAGGTAAAATGTTTATTCAAGTATTCTATTTTTCCCTAATAACTTAAAGTTTTGAAGGAAAAAATCATTCTTGTATTAGGATTATTTATGAAATAACTTTGTGGAGAAATTTAATTCACCTATTATGGATAGATTTATATTGAGTACCAAGTGTTAAAATAAGAAAGATGCACTTGTATGCAAAGAATCCTAAGAAATTGGATGGATAAAGTGTTGTGTTATGTAATCCTAAAACCTTATTAAGTTGAAATAAGATGTAGATGTTAGTTGATAAGGGGAATAGTTTCTCATTAAGGGTAGATATGAAAATGGAATATTACTCTAAGTCTCCAACTACACATTCAAATGCCATCATGCATGGTACAAAACAACATAAGTCATGTCCTTGGAGAATGCCTTTCTTTGTCAAGAGATATAGACCACTTGATTTTGTTGGTATCCTACAGTATTCAAATCCTATTCCTAATGAAATTAGAGACAATTTCCCCAAATTCAATGGAAGTATCTTAAATCAATATTCACAATTATTTAGGAATTTAATGATTTAATGGGATATTATGCTATTGAGGAAGAGCATGTTGTCATGAAATTGTTTGTATAGTCCTAGAGAGTAGATGTAAAGGATTGGCTCTTTGATATGCCATTGCTTTCTATTGCTTCCTAGTAGGAGTTCAAAGAAGTTTTAATAGATCAATTTTGTCAAATACTGGATGTGAACTAATTAATCAATGAACTCAATAAAAATTTTAAGGATGAAGAGGAATTGGTTCTCATTTTTAATATGAGATTTGTAAAGACTATGAGAGACATTCAAAAAAATGTAACACCAAATCATTCAATGTACCTAATTTATATTTTGGTGAATTTAATAAAGATATGGGTTTCTTATTGAGAGAAAAATTTTGCATCACTTTAGAAATCATATGTTATGGCAAGAGATATTTAGAATAACCTTAAAAGTATAATGATGAAAGGTGTTGCACATATATAGGTGTTGATAATTGTAAAACTTTTACTATTGATGAATAGTCTAGAATGAGAAATGAAGATAGTTATTTTAACAAGGAAATTACAACAAAACCACCAAGAAATTATTCAAGTCTTGATAGACAATGAGTATGCCATAAAACTAAATGTTAGGATTAGAACATATGAAACTGAATTAGAGGTTAAATTTAGTTGCAATATGATTGAGTGTGGAATAGGTTGTCATAAAGATGAATTATCAATGAAGGTTACAAAGACCTATTGTATATTTTAATAAAATAATATACATGTAGTGTTGATCATGTTTCTTTTTTCCAAACACTATCTAATACTAAAAAGAATAAAGGAGAATCACTATTTAATTTTTGCACAAGGGTTATGGTTTCTTTGTTTGAAATCCTTGCACTATACAAATATAAGACTTCAAAATGAATTTATTTATTTTGTGAAGCTTATGAATTAGGTTTGAGTGTCATACAAATAGAATTGAAACCTATAAAGCTTGATCAAGTATGTAAGTAGATTATGCTCCTTGAGAAAGTGAGAGAAGAATATGAAAAAGCATGCTAGCTATCCCAAATGGGAAAAATAAAAGCATGACACGTGACAATGAATCATAAAAGGGTTGAAAATGAAGATGTATGTTACAATGAAGGAAATAGAGTGAGTAGTCAGTTTGTTACTATAATGCATGTTGGAAAAGATTCCAAGGAAAATAGACCAAATATAAAGTATTATGAGGAAGCTAGGATATATAAATATGCATATCATGACATTTTCATAAATTAGGAGGTAAATGCGTGCTTAAATGTTAGTCTGATTATTCAAATCATATGATTGGTGATTATGTTAATAATAATAATATGGCAGACATCAAATAGTATTTTATTAGTGATTTTATAGTAGATATATGTGTAAGCACATAGTTTGAGAAACATAAATATATTTTTATGCACAATGACCTTCCTTATTTTGTTGACTGTGATGATAATGAATTTAATAGGATCTATAGTGGCTATGATTTCTCTATGAAGATAAATTGGAGATAACTATCTCACATGAAGAGTGTATTGATGTAAATGTTGATCAAGAAATATGCTTTCTGGAGAATGAGCAACCTTTCTATTTAGTAACATTTTAGAGTATGGATTAGAGGTACTAATTGTTGATGTTGGAAATTTATCTTTATGCTCTTTAATTGATTTTAATTATTTTGAATATGCTATTTCTAATAATTGTTTAGGTCTTTATGTTGAGAAGGTAGAATCCTTTATGGAAATGGAATATAAGGAAAAATTCCTTTATAATAAGCTTGCAACCCCGCCAAATAATAGAAAATCCAATTTTTATTAGTGTATTAATAATCATATTTATGCAATTGACTAGGAGTTCGAAGAATATGAAGAGCTTAATAAAGATTAGCCCAAGATACAATTAGATCATAAAAATCATGATGATAGTCTTGGCTGAGGTATTTCCTCCCATGTGTAATGCACAACATTGGTTGTATGAATCCTCTTGTGCTTGATGAAATTGATGCATCTCTTAATGGTCCTATTGTTGATTTAAAGAGGAACGATCAAGTACCCTATTATTATGATCAACATGACTCAACTAACATGTTCCATGTCTCTAATTTTTCTCATTTTTTCTCCTCTATCTTAGAGCTAAAGTGTGATTCTAATGAGTTAGACCTAGTGCATGTTGATATATTCCTTGAACATAACACATATATGAAATGTATGAATTTGATATGAAAATAGTAGATAAGGTTAATACTTACAATTCATGTTGTCTAATGGATTTTAAATGCTTTTATTTCCTAGTTCAACTTGATTAACTTATGATAGTGTATGGTTGTGACCTTTTTGATGTGAAAGGCTACAATAAAGTTGGGCATGATATATTTGATAAGTGTAATATGTGCATTTAGGGTGGTGGGTTATTTCACTTGGTATTAAATTGCAATCCTAAACAAGGCTTGTAAAATTTAACAATGGAAAATTCAAGGATATGATTAGATGTGTTGATGATAATATTATTGCATATGTAGATTGCTACAAGGTTTTTAGATTAGAATTTTGGAAATCATCACATAATAAGGTTTTTGGAGGGAGATGTCATTTATTCATGTTTGGTTGCCCTTGGCCTCCAAAGAATGTTTAAAAAATGTGAATATAGAACCTTCCAAATTGAGTGTTTGAACATTCATGATGGCACTTTGGTCTGCACTCTAGAGTTTTTATGGATCCTTGCTATGTCCCACTAGAAAATACATCCCCAAACAAGAGCTATCATTGAAATGTTACCATCTTTTCTAGTGAAATACTTAAGGCTTTAGTTTTCTTAGTGTACACGGGTTTTGAAGATTTTTTATTTCTTATTTTATGACAAAAAACCTAGTCCTTTTTGTGCTTTTGTTCTTTCCATATGTCACAATTGTATTATTCTATTCTAATGATTATTATTTTTATTTATTCACTTAATTTTATAGCGTAATACCCTAGAATGTCATAGTCTTACTGACTCTTTGTTTTAAATAGCCATTCTTTATTTGTACATGTATTCTTCTTTATTTTGTTTAGTGTAGGAAAATGTATCCAATTACATTTTCACACTTTGTTTGGGCCCTCCTTGTCAAAGTGGACTTAATAATGCCTTAATATAGTGTTGTAAAATGTATTCATTTACATTTTCTCACTTTTTTGGGCCCTCTTAATTAAAATGAGCTTAATTGAGCCTTAATAAGCCCTATTATGCATTTAAAAGCCTAATTAATTTCATTTCTCGAAGGGGAAACCTAACAATAATTAATGCCAATACATAGCACTTTACATTGGGCAATGTGTCTTGCAATTTTAGGGAACTAGGACCCATTCGCCCAAAGCTTTGAAACCCATTTTTAATTTTTGTTTTAGTGAGATTTTAGTGATCCTAAATTTAAGTTCTAAATGTTAGTTGTTGATGTTTAATTTATAGGAAATTAAGGATACATACCTATAAATACAAGGCTATTTCATCAAGTTAAGTCTACAAAATTTAAGTTATCAAGTTAAAGCAAAGTTGATAATCAAGAGCATTAATAACAGAGATTTATTGCAACAACCAAGATCAAGCCACCATGTTAAAGTCTTCTTGCATCATGCATGTTGTTGGAGCTCATGTTGTGATGTAGGTTTTCTATCAAGTCAAGCATTTCAAGCACATTCAAAGCATCATGATCCACATCCTATTGAAGCCATTTCCTTTATGATTGTGTTTGCATATTTAGGTTGAAGAAGGATTGAAGTCCTTTTGAAGAGCAAGATTAAAGAAGTTGTAATGTTGTCAAAGTTGTTGCCAAATCTTGAAAACTCAGATCCCAAAGTTATTTATGACTTTTCATCACTGCAACCTACACCGAAGGCTCCTATCATAGCATCAAGATGGCTAGGGATTTGAGGATCTCTAAACTTTGGATCGAAGGTGATTCGTTGAATATTATCAATTGCCTTAAGCAAGGATCTCCCCCTTCATGGTCCATTCAAAATTTTATTGTGGATGCTATCTCCTTTTGTGGTGAATTTCAAGAAATTTATATCTCCCATGCCTATAGGGAAGCAAATGTTGTGGCTAATTAGCTGGAAAATTATGGTGTGTCATCGACGAAAATGTGGGGGGAGGATGAAGTCCTTCCCATTGATTTAAGCACTCTTATTATTAATGATCGTCATTAATTTGTATTCATTACCCACCTCCTTGTTCTTAGGTTTGTGTGGGTATCATGAATTTTGTTGTGTGATGGGACTTATCGCACAGTTTATGCTCATTGGAATTTGTGGCTTCTTCCAACGAAGTTGTCTTAGAGTCCTTCATATTATTTCCTTCTGGATTATTCTGGATTACCTCACACTCTTTCTGGGCAGCTCTGTGGTTATTGCCTTTGCCTTGGTCTGTGCGTGTTTTGCAAGTTTTTCGATAATGGGAAAGGATAGGTGTCAAACAGAGCCACTCTCTTGCGATGATACCAGAGCTAATGCCAGAGTTTGGAAAATTCTGTAGAGAGGGGGCGTTACTCCTTACATGGAGAGACTGCAGGGTTTTAAATCCTCGGTCTCTAAGGATTTTGTGGAAGCCTAGCATGGTCATGTGTTGAGTTTGTATGGTAGGGATATTACCATTAATGAAGACCTTATCGCGGAGGTGACGGGCTTGCAATGGAAGGTAGGAAATTTTATCGAGACAAGAATATTTTGCAATCTGCTAGGAAATTTTTTCTCCGTGACAGGGAAAGGGCTAAAATGGTTCGCTTGGACTGTGGAGGCTATGACCAAACTAAGATCAAACCTATATGGTGGGTAGTTGTTGTGGCGTTAATGCACTACTTTACTCTGGATGGAAGATTTATTACACTCTATGGTCATCACTTTGTTCTACTCAACCACTTTCGCCATGGTAAGATGGTATCTTTTCCTTTCTATCTATTGTTGTTTATGGAATAAAGCATCTTGAATCACAGAAAAAACCCTAGGAATCCCTTTCTTCATGAAGGATTAATGCTTCTAATTGTTGAGTTTATTAAGGCTAACAACATTTTTAGAACTCTTTGGTCCCCTATTTCAAGGAAAATGGGGAAAGAAAGTGGGAAATGCAAAATTGATGAGATTCAGGAGTGTGTTGGTACCGAGGCTGAGGATGAGTTAGAGAGATAGTCTAATGGCTTTGACATTGATTTGGATTACACTCCATCTACAAGTGATGTTATCCCTTCTTCCTCCAAAGTTTCTCCTCGTGTGAAACACAAGCTAAAGATTCATGAGGGTATTGTTGACAGTTTTGTTGGTAAGAAGCTTAACGGTCGTGCTAGGGAGGTGAATGTTAATATTGAGGAGGTGGCAGGAAATATTCAAGGTGAGTTTTCAGGTGGTGGTGGTTCCCCTACAACCAATAAAAAGAATTTGGTTGTTAACCTTGAAGATTCTACTCAGGGCTCTACGTCTAAAGATCGGGGGAAGGCCAAGCTTGGCTCTGAGGATGTTCATATGGAGGAAACACTAGTTGGTTCACATCAGGGCAAGGGTGTGTTCTGGGGTGCAATATATTTTTCTCAAGCATCGGGACTTGTTAAGGAAGGGGCATATATTTCTTTCAATATGCTTATGTGGCTTGTTCAAGAGATTCGGGATCTCCATAACAAGCATGATACCATTGCAAGGTGCAACATCTCTACTCTTCGAAGTCTTAAAGAGTAGGAATCTATTTATGGACTTTCTCGTTCTTTGAATTCTAGTGTTGGTTGTATGGTGGATAAACTTGTTGCTCTGAAGAATGACTATGGGTTGAGAGTGGCGGTGTTGGAGAGACAAAATAGGCAACTCTAAAGGGACATGGATACGCTCATCAACATTAGCAGGGAGAAGCTGGAGGCATCAGTCGAGGGGATGATTTTTCTTAATCAGAAGGCTATGGAGCTTATTGGGAAGGGCTTGTTTGGTGACCACACAAACTTGGATCATGGGGAGGAAGCTGGAATGGATGTGCATTCAACTAATTTGGTTGTTGGCCTGAGTGTTCTTACTAGGAGCAAAACTAAGAAAGGTAAGAAGGATGTTGCTCATGATGTGGAAGAAATCATGGATATGCACGACAAGTTGGTGGCCAAGGATTTAGGGGTTGCAAAAATGCTTAAAGAATTGCTTTAATGGCCGTTTGGCTTTTCTTTCTATTTTTTGTTTTTTGGCTGATGTAACTTCTGATGATGGGATGATGGTTTGTTAATTAGCTAGTTTTTTTGTGGTTTTTTCTGGGTGGGCAGTCTTATGTCTTATCTTTACTGCCACTTCCTTTTTTGTTTAGGGTTTTTGGTCCCTTCAAAACCTACACCGGAGGCTCTCGAAATTTATGTAGAAAAAACCCTGCACTTGGACCCATTCACCCTAGGGAGAATTAGTCCTTATTCAACTTTTAGAAAGCTCTTTTGGTGACAGGTACACAAGTTTTTTCCCTTCTTAGATCTGCAATCTATTTTTTGGTTCCATTAGTATTGAGTTTAATATTGTTGTTTCAAGTGTTAGATTGTGTTTTGGAGTTGATTTCCTATTTATAATCTTTCTCGCCAAAGTTCTGTTTGACCTTGACCCCTATACCTCGAGCATAAGGAAATCAACATATTCCCACTTTGAGTTGATTCACTTAAGGGTTGTTAGTCAATTCACTGTGAGGATCTCATTTCTTAATGAATATATAAGGATAGGTGCACCATACCCCAATTATCCATACACTCATATTGATGGCCCCCTATTTTTCGTTATTTCATTTTGGTGAACCTAATTTTCTTTCACTATAGATCTTCTAAATTTGGAGTCCATTTTAGTCTTAGGTCTAGATTTGCATTTTTTTGCATTAGGTTTTCATTTTTTGATCTTGCATATTGACACTAGTTTGCATTTGCATTTTAGAGGGTTAAAGTGCATTTTGGCATATTGGAAAATCTAGAATATCATAAAAATCTACTTAATTTGGCATTCATTTTGCATTGTGCATTCATAATATTGCATGTTTAAACACTTAAATCAGAAAATTGAATCAAAATTGCATATCAAGTTAGCTCTCCTTGCTTGTCATTTATCATTATTTTGCACCTGCATTTAGACATAATTTTTCAAAATTCTAAAATTGTAACTTACTGTCTGAAACCAAAATCTGAAAACCTTAAAAATTATCTCAGAAACTTGCAAATTAATTTTTCAAAACACTAAGGTGAGACCCATTCACCCTAGGGTGAATGAGTCCCTGATTAGGACTTTTTTTTATTTCTTGAGCATTGAAAATTCTATTTTTGCATCTTGTGTTTCTATATTTAGTTTATTGTTTCAATTTATGAAAATTCTGATATCTGAAATTGTTCATATTAAGCTTAATTTTTCAAATTCAGTGCATTGTTTGAATTCAAAATTGCATCTAAAAGAAATCATTTTTAGGTTTTCACATAGCATAATCAAAAAATTATCTTGTTTGAAATATGAAAAGTGTTATCTCTTTTTACATTTTGGCATTATCCTTCTTAGGCACCCTTTGCAATTTATTTGTTTTGGGTGAACACTAGGTTTGGTATAACTTGTATGAGCTTTACCACTTGGTTTCCTATTGCTAATATTGTCGCAAGACATAGCTCTATACTCATGCCATCCACGCTTCTACATCTGTCGTGGATATTGAATTCTCTAGCTCTTTCACTCATAGTGTTGACACTAGTCAACCCATCGTGAACCATACCTTTGACACCTCGTTGCCCATGACTACCAATGTGACTAATGTTGAAAAAATGATTCCTCATATTCCTTAAGAAAACATAAGAAAACTGGAAGAAGACATAGACAAATTCAAAAGCTTTATAAGTCAAGATGAAATTACGAGTAAGGCGATTCCTCTTATTGAAAATTTGAAGAAGTTGCTTAAAACTCTGATAGGAATATAACTTTTATGCAACCTAAATTATCTCAAAAAATCATTACCTGAATAATAATGATAAGCATTCTATACATAACATGGTAAACTTGATTGAGATTCGACCTTGTAAGGGCCAAACGAAAAATTCTCTTAACATTACTTTTTCACAACAAGATATAATCAAACATGCACCTGATGGTCCTCTTTACATAGCTGGAAGAATCAATAACAAGCCTACTAATGGGATATTAATTGATCCTATCTATGTAGAGAATGTGATAACTAAAGAATTTTTATTTGTGCATGAGCTTTATCAAGATACTTATGAAAAGTCAAAATCATGGATCAAGATGCATAATGGTTTTGCTTGCCCTATGATAGGTTTGATAACTTTACCTTTGAAATTTGGAATAAAAAAATTAAGTGTCTCATTCTCAATCATCTCACATGAGACCAATTTCGTGTGAAGTTAGGCTACCCATGGCTTCACTCCATGAATGTCATCCCTTCTGTCATGCATAAATGTTTAAAGTTTCCATTTGGCAATGAGATCATTACTGTGAACCATAGTGGCTTTAGTCCAGTTTCTTCGCATGGGAATTTATAATTGGATTTCATTTGGTATGAACCTATGGAACTTGTTAGGCCTTGTGAGGACTTCTTTCAAATCCTATCAGTAATTTACGCAAAGCTTACAGCTTAACTTTCCTTAGCAACATGCCCCAACCCATGATTGAGCCTCCTATCCTGACAGTTCAACATTGAACCAAGAACCCCTTTCAAGTACTCCACATCTAAACCATGAATCCCCCACCTATTTCCTGCTGCTAAGCAAGCAAGGCATCCAAGTATACGGAGCCCTGCTATGCTCCTAAAGTCAAACAAGTTTACAAAGCTAAAGAGACAATGGTTGAACAATCCTCCCATGGTTTCTTCCTCTTCCTTCATATAAAGAAAAGGAAACTATGCAATGAACCACCCACACAATTGCAACTTGAAAATTGAACAAAGAGAAATTGAAATGCTAGAGAGCGTAGGTGTAGATGTCGTGCTATTGCTCGTATGTTACAAACTCAAGCTAAATCAACAAATCAAGCAATCCATGGTGATTATACACCTTCACCACAAAATAAAAATAAAAAAACAACAAACTTCCATGGATATTATCATCAAACCTCCCATTGTGATAAACTTGGATGACCATGATGAGAATGCAAAAATTGACGAGGAAGTACATAATAAGTTGAATTTATTATTTTCTTCTTCAATGAGCTTAAATGATACCAACCATGATGATCCTCCTAAAAAGAGTGACTCACCACATGTTGAACCTGGTGATGCTCCTTGTACAACACTTGATGTTGTCCCTTTGGCTAGTTATCCACTTCTGCATATACTGAAAAAGAATGGGATGCAAACAACCTACTAATAGGTTGACTCGCATGTTCCTTACTAGTCTTTTCTTTTACTTTTTCATGTTTATTTGTGTGATTGCATGTGTGTAATGTAATCCCCTATATCATTCTAATTATACGGGAAAAATAGGTTTTGAAGGGACCCGAAACCCTTTACAACTTAAGGTACAAAATGTTGCTCGAGAGATACTAAACTAAGACATCAGCAACAAGCCAAAATCCAAAACACTAGAAGATACAAAATGCTACTCAAAGGATATAGCACTAAACTATCAGCAACAACCAACAACAACAAAACAACAAGAAAGAAACTAAAACCCAACAACAACAAAAAAAACAAAAAATAGATGACAAGACACTACTTCATACTGCTTAAGGTGTTAGCCACCTCAAGCTATTGGTTCCTATGTCATCCAATCATGTCCAATAATTCTTTTTTCTCATCCTTGAAGGATTTCTTCCAATCAGCCAACCCTCTAACAGTAAGGCCTTTACCATCATCCTTCACTCCTTTTTTCCCTTCACCTTTTTCCAATTGTTCCTTCTCCATTAACTTAGAAAAATACAATTGGTCCTCTCTAAGCTCATTGATCTTGTGAAACAGGACCTCCAAAGAATCTACACTATTCTTAACATAAATGTGATAGGCCTGGAGAAGTTTCTTTATATCCGCATTGGTATCCAATACCTTGGCTTCTAAACCAACCAAGCACTCCTCACAAAGAGACTTGAAATCATTGAATGATCCCTCAAGATCAACAATTTTGTCAATCAAAATATTTGAGGTCAAACCTTTCAGAATATTCTTCAAATTCTCCTTCAATCCCCATATTTTGATGTTGACCCTATTAAATTCCTGGAGAGTTTATTTTTCGAGTTTGAAAGTTCCAGTAGCCCTCGCCCTCGCCATGTCAAGAAGCTTAAACATAGAGGTGGAATCATCATTAAGATAGGAGAAGTCCTCCAATAGGGCATTAACCTATAGAGGCTCCGACTTTGCATGCTTCTGCTCAACATCCTCCTCCTCCTGAACCTTTTTCTCACCCTCAGGTTCCACATTAGGAGAGTTTTGAACCAAGGAATCATCAATTTCCACCACCTTCTCTTCCAGAGCCTTCTCCTTGTTGAGCTCTGTGGTATCCTTACCCATATCTTTTGAGGCCTAATTCTTCAACTTGGAAATGCACTTAGAAACCCTTCTAGGCTTATCCTTGGCCTTTTTTGTCATCACATTCTCCTAAAACCCCTCTTCCTTACCACCAACCTCATTATCACCCCGACCAATTTCCAAAGCATCATCCATGGGCGTGGAATCCCTAGAGCCCACCTCTATATCCTCACCATCATATTGGGACTCTGACTCATGCAGAATAAGACACTTAGCTACCTATTTCCCTTTGGGGTTACCCTTCTTCCTCTTTTTTGAGGGGGTAGCCATAGGGGATAGGGTCCCATCCTCACCATCTTCATTCCACTCCTCATCCTCAGCTACACTGGTATCTGAGCCAGAAGAACCAAAAACCTCACTAGGAATCTTCTCCTTGTCCTTAATTGAAGAGGCAGGGATAATGGTTTTTACATGCTCCATAATTAACAAAATAAGGCCCTCACGTAGGATCGCTTCCCTCTTATTTTTTAAGTGAGCATATACAAAGACCTCCATGGAAGACAAGAGAAAGAATGAAAAGGAAATAAACAGCCCATGCCTAAAATGGTTTAAAAGAGTAAAATGATGGCTAAGGATTACAGTAAACCTACCTTTCAAAGTCACATACTGCATTATTACTTCCATAATATTCACCCATATCTTCTTGAGAGGCTTCCGCTCATAGCCCCAAGCCTCCATCTTGATGAGTTTTTTTTTCCATTCGCCATCTTTAAAAAATTGAGCCATCGCCTCCTCATTACTCTTATTGTCTTTGAATAATTTATAGCCAACCATAGGCAACCCAATCACAGTAGCAATCAACTCCTCATTGATATCAACAACTAAGCCCCTCATCTGAAGTTTATGGTTGTGCCCCTCATTCGGGTCATGACCATGCAGTCTTTCCAAGAACGGAGTAAAATTCCCATGTTGGAGAATCCTCCAAATTTTCTTCTTCTTTCTTAGGCTCACACAAGAATGAGGCTCAATTTTGATTCTTTCACCTCCCATATTCATAAGAACCAACAATAGAAAACCCTGGAAATTAGAATTCGTCTGGTAGCCAACAAGCCAAACGATACCTGCAAAGTGTGTGAGTCGAGAGTTGGTACTAATGGTTAAATAACACCACCGTAAAAACTCAGCCAGAACCATCATTTATCATTAAGATCCTAGCTATCTCAGGAAGGGCAGAGCCTTCCTCCCACACTCGATACTCATTAAGCCTGACAACTTCATTGGCAAAAAAATCTTCCAATGAATTACCTTCTCGAAATATGTGAGAAACATAGGTTTCTTCACAAGATCTCAACATAATTATAGCATCCTTTATTAATTGTTCAACATTCCAGCTAGGCTTATGGATGCCACATGGATAAATGATGATGTTTAAAGAGTCACCTTCCACCCATGTAGTTTAGAGTAACCCTTGTCCACAACATAATTGATACTTATAAACGTAGCCTCCGCCTCAACACAGTGATTTATTTGATTTCCCAACGAGAGTGCCACCACGCCTAAGAGCCTACCATCCTCATTCCTCAACACCCCCCACAACTTGCAAGACCAGTGTTACCCTTGGTTGCCCCATCAAAATTAACTTTAACCCACCTTGAAGGTGGTGGCCTCCACTTAGTACTTAATGTAGCGTTTAGGTTGGACTTGGAAACTTCAGAAGGTACGAAGGGGATCTTCCAATTATAAATCACCAACAAGTCATACCCAGTCAAGCAAGCTAATGGGGCACACCATGGTGACTCAGACTCAATAAGAGCAAAGTTATCCAAGATCGCCCAACGTATCTTGATGAAAAGACTACCAATCTTAAGTTTAGAATCATGAAAAATTCTATTGTTACGTTCTTTCCAAATACCCCAAGCAATATGTGGGGCCATAAGATCCCAAAGCCACTGAAGAGTGGAAGAAGTGGAAGGACACTTCCATTGTTCAACAAAATTACAAAGAGAATCTGAGAAGAGTAATCCCCTGTATCATTATGTTTGATGTTTCCCTCGTATTTATGACATTCCTCTATTTCTATCTACATTCTTCTATGTGTCGTAAACCTTTTATCTTTTATTTTGTCTTGTGTTTTCCTTTTGGGGATGATACAAGGCGTTGAGAAATTTAGGTCTCTTCCATGTTGACCCAAAAGGATGTTTTTTTTTTTTTTGCTCTCTTTGTGTCATTCTTCCTTGATTCATGAGTTATTTAGGAAATGATGACATTTATGAGCTCTCTAATATCATTGTAGCAAAGACATATGTTGACCCTAAATCCATTGATCCCTTATGTGTTATTTTGGGATTTCATTTTGGGGGCAACCCCTCTTCATGATGCAACTTCATTTGGAAACATATGTTCTTGTCATAGGGATTTCCAAGTAAGCTCTCATGTCTTCTCTATTGTTAGAATTTATCATTTGCTACTTTAAAGTAATTTCTCACAATATGGTGTTGAAATTTATTTAAAGTGGGGGCATACATTGGCATTATCATTGTGAAATTTTTGACTTTATTTCATGTTTCATTGTGCAGTCTTCTTACTTCACATGACACATATTTTTCTTGGTGGTGTCATTGGGTTTGATGTCCTCCAAGAGTGTGAGCTTTCTTAGTATATTACTTTACTCTTAGTGGTAATTCTAGGCATTACATTCCCTAAGTTGCAAATCTTTTATCCTTTGACTTGTCCTCTCTTGGATACATTAGACACGATGTTCCCTAAGTAGAGACCTTACATGAACTAAGAAAAACCTCTTTGGACATGCAGTTTGTTCATAAGTGTTTAGCATAATGTAGCTTCCTAGACCTTATGAAGCTCAAACCCTTTTTATATGGTAACCTAACATAATACACTTTTCTTGCTTGTGGAGCCGCTTTGTTTGTTCATAAGTGTTTACCATAATGTATCTTGCTAAACATTATGGAGCTCGAACCATTTTTATACAACCACCTAGCATAATACACTTTGCTTGCTTATAGAGCCACTTTTTTTTTTCATAAGTGTTTAGCATAATGTAGCTTGCTAAACCTTACAAAGCTCAAACACTTTTTATACGACTACCTAGCATAAAACACTTTGCTTGCTTGTGGAGCCGCTTTGTTTGTTCATAAGTGTTTAGCATAATGCAGCTTACTAAACCTTATGGAGCTTGAACCCCTTTTTATATGGTCACCTAGCATAATACACCTTGCTTGCCTTTGGAGTCACTTTGTTTGTTCATAGGTGCTTTACATAATGCAACTTGTTAACCCTAATGAAGCTCAAAGTTTCATGTCATGTGTGGTGCCTTGTTAAAGTTGTTGAAGGTATAAGTTTGGCATGGGTTGACCACTTCTTGGGGGCTCACGTAGTGGACATTTCATTCCATTAGCCCATGTGAGCATGTAGTTTGTTTGCATCATGAACAATACGTTTCACTTGTAAGCACCTTTTTGTTTTTTGTTTTTCTTTTCTTTTTCTTTGAGTCTTTGGAATTGTATGATTGAGTATCTTTGTCATTGCTACATGCAATTAGACCTATCTTGATTGTCATCTTTAGTGTGAGCTTGACGTAGGGTCATCCTCTCACTAAAGTGGGGGCTAAATGTAGTGTAGTAAAATGTATCCCTTTACATTTTCACACTTTGTTTGGAGCCTCCTAGTTAAAGTGGACTTAATGCCTTAATGTAGTGTTGTAAAATGTATTCATTTACATTTTCTCACTTGTTTGGGCCCTCTTAATTAGAATGAGCTTAATTGAGCCTTAATAAACCCTATTATGCATTTACAAGCCTAATTAATTTTATTTTCCGAAGGGGAAACCCAACAATAATTAATGCCAATACATAACACTTTACATTGAGTAATGTATGTTCCAAGTTTAGGGACCTCGAACCCATTCGCCCAAGGGTGAATGGGTCCTCCCTAAGCTTTGAAACTCATTTTGAATTTGTGTTTTGGCAAGATTTTAATGATCCTAAATTCAAATTTTGAATGTCAGCTTGTGATGTTTAATTCACAGGAAATTAAGGATACATACCTATAAATACAAGGCTATTTCATCAAGTTAAGTCTAAGAAATTCAAGTTATCAATTTAGAGAAAATTTGATGATCAAGAGCATGTAAGAGCATTAATATTAGAGATTTATTGCAACAATCAAGATCAAGCCATCATGTCAAAGTCTTCTTGCATCATGCATGTTGTTGGAGCTCATGTTGTGATGTAGGTTTCATATCAAGTCAAGCATTTTAAGCACATTCAAAGCATCAAGATCCACATCCCATTGAAGCCATTTCATGCAAGCTATAGACATCCATTATTAGCATTATCAAAGTTCTACAAGGGTTTTTTGAGTGGTAACATAGATTTGTTCATTCTTCATTCCCTCTTTCATGTTTCATGCTATTTCATTATTTAATTTCTAGGTTTAAATACCAAAATGAGGTTTGACCAAGGCGAACCCCCATTCACCAAAAACAAAACATTTTTCCATTTATGATTGTGTTTGCAGATTTAGGTTGAAGAAGGATTGAAGACCTTTTGAAGAGCCAAATTGAAGAATTTGCAAAGTTGTCAAAGTTGTTGTCAAATCATGAAAACTCAAATCCCGAAGTTATTTTTGACTTTTCGACACTACAACCTGGACAAGTTAGAAGTTACAAACTTGCACTAGAGGCTTTCGAAAGTTACAAAAAAACCCTACACTTGGACCCATTTGTGCTAGGGTGAATTAGTCCCTAGTCAACTTCTAGAAAGCTCTTTTGGTGATAGGTGTACAAATGTTTCTACCCTTCTCAAATCTGCAATCTATTTTTTGGTTCCATTAGTATTGAGTTTAATATTGTTGTTTCAAGTGTTATATTGCATTTTGGAGTTGATTTTCTATTTTTAGTCTTTCTCCCCAAAATGTCGTTTGACCTTGACCCCCGTCCCTCAAGCATAAGGAAATCAAAAAATTCCCACTTTGAGTCGATTCACCAAAGGTTTGATAGTCTATTCATTATGAGGATCTCATTTCCTAATGAATATATAAGGATGGGTGCATCATACCCCAATTATCCATACACTCACATTGATGCCCCCTATTTTTCTTTATTTCATTTTGTAGTCATAGTCATGTTGTAACTTTAATTTCTTATTGACATTCCATGTATTTATTTCCTATTGCATCACAAGCGTACTTCATGTCATAATTTTCATATGAAATCTTTTGCTAAAATTGTGAGCTAGTGATGTCATATCACGTGTCCCTAAGCACAAAGTCATTCTTGCTAGTGATAATTTACATAGGAGGTTTGCAATTTTTTGGTGATTAATCTTGTGATAAGTGTCACCCATATGTAGAGATTGTCTTTGTAATCTTTCTTATATAATGGATGAAAAAAATTATTTGTAGAAAGGTTGGAAAGTGAGGGGAAAATCCTTTGTATTGTATACCATACTTATTTGAAGAAGTACCATTGTTTCAATGTTATTTGTCCATTCCATTGTAATACTTACTTTTGGTTGATTTATATGAATGAAGATTTTATTGTGTAGTTGTCTCCTTTTCTATATTGTTTGTTAGATAAAGAGTACACCTTCAAGGAATGTGAAAAATATTTGCATGTACATTTTCTATAGGATTTGTTGTTCTAGATAATACACTTTCAAGGATAGTGAGAAATATTTCCAAAAAGAAAGTAGGGTTTGTAGTATTGGTATAGGATTATTAAGTATGATTTTGTAGTCAAATTATATATATAGGTTCAAGTTATTGCAAGGCAATGATATTCATTGCAAGGGAATGTTACATGTTTAGAAAAAACAAAATATTGATGTCAATGCAAAAGGTGGCAATACTTGGTGATTCTATATTTCCTTGAATATGCATCGACTTGTCTACATGAATCCCTCCCAACTTACTTATACTTAAAAAGGAAAAACATTATATGAATTATTTATTTTTATAATTTATATTGTTCATGCCTAAACATTAAGGGTATAAGGGGCATATATGAATGTGCCCCATTTTATGAATCCTTTCCATGTATGCATGGACATTTTATCTACTCTACATTGTGATAAACCTAACATTTCACATAGAATTAAGTGTGCATTAATAGGGCTACCCACTAGGTCTTGTAGAGCTTATTGTGTAGAAGGGATATAATTATATCTCATTTTTTGGTCCGTCCTCTTAATAATTTTAATCATAGGAATTTGGAACTCCTTAAAAATCATTAAATGAATGTTGTTAAAGGAAGCCCCCATTTTATGTCACGTCATTCTTACTTCAAATTATTTTTGTTAGAGTCACCAAAGGACTCAAGCTCCTACGATCACCCGTGAAACCAAAATAACCTTCTATAAGAGAAAAAAGCAAGAGCATAAATTTGCTATAAAAGATGTAAAATATATTAGGTCAAATATGATCAATAATGTGTAATATGCAATACCTACAACACAATGCAATGCAATGCAATGTACAAATGAGACCCTGCTTAAATAGACAAGGTTGAGAGGTAGGAAAAACTAGGACAATGACAAGTGTCTTAATCCTATATCATTTGACAAATAGGGGATAAGATAAGATCACATGTCAACTAGATTCTTCTATAAATATTCCTAACTCTCTAAGTAAAGTTAACATGAGAAAATATGTGAATAGGGCATAACTAGGAACTAGTTAGATAATATGTCATGTTCACACTACAAAGGGTAAACTAGATAGGAAAAACCAATGTTTGAACCAACAAGTTTCATTTATTAATTGGTCATCCATATATTGGACAATGCAAAGTAGTGTTTTTATGTTACACCAATGCATAACATGTATTCAAAAGGGCGATTGTGTTACTAGTGCTACAGATCCATATATTTCATTATCAAAATTAAGTCATTTTACTATAAATGTATGTTTTAGAACACTAAAGGAATATTCTTATGAGAGAAAATATAATTTTTATAACATGTACAAAATGCTTAAGGAAGAGCAGTTGAGAGATAAAGAAGAGCATATGCAATTATTTGAAAGACTAGATCAGCCTATGAGGATAAAATATAAAATAGCCCTCACAACTTCATATTATGATCATGTAAATAAATAAGTACAATATACAAAACCCAAAAAGTCACATGTGGTATAACCTACAAATTATTGGCATCGAGGTTTAGATAAATGCTTGCTTAAAACATTTCTTATGAAGAACAAATTTCATGTATACCGAGCATAGATGAAAAGAATAAAGGTTTTGTCAGTAGCAAGTATAAATCCATATCTTTAAAAGGTGATCATGCTACATGTGTTCCTAAGAAAGTGTTTTTTTCACTATAGGCTTAGATTTAAGCATGACTTGATTGTTGGCAACCTTGGTTTGACTAGTATTGACTCTAACTTGACTAACAAAGTTCTCATGGGTTAATGTTAACTCATTTTTTTGGCCTAGCTCTCTCCACTCTATAAATGCTAAAAGAATCAACACCCCCTTCACAACATGATCTTGATGAGGGTGAAGAAAATGAACCTCTTGAAATAGGGTAAATATGATAGTTTTTATTCTATGAATATTAGGTTATCCAAAAATCATGTTGTAGCCAATTTCTTTATATATGAGAAATATTTCAATAGGTAAGGTTTTAGGTTTGAGAGTAATAGGAAGGAAATTTTTTCTAGTGATATTGGTTTTTAATCTATCATGGCCTCTAAGAGTGTTGTAAATGTGGTAAGATGTGACTCATCATACCCCAATATACCATAGAGGGGAAGACAAACTATGTTAATCACAACCCCATCATTTATCATAATTCATTTAACACAATATTATGCACCCAAACTTGCAAGTAGATAATAGGATTGCCTCTACAAGCAATATTGGCATTGAGAGATAATTTCCTAATATCAAAGGAAACAAAAGTATCCTAGAGCATAAAACTAGGCAAGTCAAGGTCAATGCCAACATGATTAACCGAATAGGTTGAAGCACCATTGACTAAATGGCCTCATATTGTAGCATAAAAAAGAACATTCTTATGTTTAATAGAGTTCATGAGAAGATCAATGAAATGAATATGATCAAAGGTCTTGCTCGATTCCTTTACCAAATCACAAGATCTGATAAAAAAATCCTAGGATCAATCTATATATGCTTGTAAGTGGCATGAATTTCCAAGTCCGTGTTTAGTTATATAAGATCTAACATGTCTTGATAATAAATCATGATGAATGTGTTATTGAGTTTTTGTTTAGGCTATATGTCATATGGATGCAAGATCATGCATGCGAATAATTGGTGTTGACCTTCCAAAAAATGTTGGATGAATCTATTTTACTTCATGCGTGTTGATGTATCATGTCCTTAATGTTTGTAAAACATAAAATGGATGTCGAGGTTATGCTAAGGTAGTGGACTATATGCATTTTCTTATAATATTTACACCTGTGTCAAAAAATATTGATAACATCTACACCCACTACTTGGTAATACTTGTTCTAAAATCTAATAGTATCATTTTTGTTATAAGGAATGCTTGTGTCTTAATGGATCTTGGAACCATTTTGCTCAAGTTTTCCATGAGCATTGATAATACTTGATCAATACACAAGGTATTTCTTATAACATCATTATAGGTTTTACAAGGGAAAATTTAGACTGCATTTATATGTTTGTGTATAGGGAATGGAGGAAAAAATCATGTATATCTCTCTCATGTCCATGCCAAGAACACATACTATATGATAAATAATCTATCTTCATTAAGAGATGAAGTGTGTAATAGTTTTTCCAAGCTCCTATCTAATATGGATGAATTGCCTAATGCATATTTTAACAATTACATAAAAATATTTGTGAACTCATTTACCAACTAATTGAAGGTATGAATAGATTCTTTAGACAACCTACAATACTAGTCTTAAGTTATTCCCTCCAACATCTTGGGGAATATCTTAGTCATTGTGACATTTGAAGTGAAAAGTTCACAAACAATGTTTACATAAGCCTCGATGTGGGTGATAAAGTCTCCTCCTTTGTAATTAGGTAAACCTAGAAAATTTCTAAGGAAGGTATCATTCCTTACTATCTAATCTAGAAGTTTCTTAAAATACTCTAGATGAGTTTGCATGCTTAGAACACGAGGAATAGAGGTATGGTTGCATCCTTGAATCATATAGTGGGATTGGTGAGCATAAGGTTGATAGATGATAATTGGTTTATGGATTGAATGTGATTTTTATGTCAATGGATGAAGTGTAACTCAGTACACTTAGCTTATATGCTATTGAGTCTCTAGATACAAGGTTGGCCAAATGTTCTCCAAGATCACTAGTGTTACTTTATCAAGTTTTCAGATTAGATAATTTCTCTTTGAGTTGTAGAATTCATTTGTATTTATCCTCATAAATAGTTTGTTGTAATTAATCTTTGAGAATGGTGCTCAAAAACCTAGCATTGCTTTCAACCCATCTTGTGCAATTTTGAGGAGAGGATGGATAGTGAACATTACTAGAGGTAAGTGACACACTAGGGTTTAGGAAAGTCTTAAAAAATATATTACTTTAATTAAGTGTCATGTTTTTGAATTATGGAGGTAAGTTTTAAATATTGGTTCACAATTTGAATACATTAGGACTAGAGTGTTATTCATTTGTAATTTATTTTCTAATCTTTTGTCCTAATGCCTTCTAGAAGGTGTAACTTTTGATCAAAAGCTTTGGATATAACAATTTTATAAAATTAAAATATCTCAATTTCTAAGAATTTTAAACTCATCGAAGATGAATTTAGAGATTGTTAAGACCCTTAGAATGTGAGGAAAAGGAACTCAAAAGTTTCATAGTGCAATAATAGAGAAAAACATAAAGGAAATAGGTGGAAACATTTAAAGGAGGCTAAATATTTGGGTTGAAAATGAATATCTAGAGATACTTGGGATATTATTGTAATATCATTAAATAAGGAGATCATGTTGAAAGGTTATCAATGGGAATTACATTGGGAAGAGTGGAGCATCTTGTCATTAGTTGGTTTCTATCTTGTGTGACAAGGTTTTTGCTGCCCAATAGTTTATGTAAACCACTTGGTGGTTTCCTATTTCCTTTTCTCTATATATTGATTGTATGAGATAAAGGTTTAATAGTGTTACTGTTGTTTTTATTTGTGCTTCTACATGCTCTAATTGATGGTTTGATCATAGTCACTAATAATTTAATCATATTCTATCATTATTTGTTTATGCTATTCTCAACAAGATCTTAAGAAGGTTAGAGAGGGGTAGAAAATTTGGGCTTGCTATGAATGGTAAAAGTCATCATTAATGGCAAGCTAGGATATGCCACAGTTTTAGTATGATCCTCATAGGGTAAGTCAATGTCCAAATCAATTGCATGCAAATATGGTTTGTTAAAGAAGTAAAACTAATGTCTCTAGGCCTATATTAATATAGTTTATAAGAACTCCATCCTAGTTGGTGAGGGTATGATAGTTCACAAATGGTAAAGAAAAATATGTCATATTAATGTTAGTTTCACCAAAACAAGCACATGCGACTTTTTGGGTTGGTAGGATAAAGAAAGTTATTAATACTTGTTTAAAAACTCAAGAAAAGACACTCAAAATAGTCTTTTAAGGTACCCACAATATAATTTTTTAAAACAAAAAAATTGAATGAGGTCATATGATAGCCAATGAATTCACTTGGTGAATTGTTCGATCAATCAAGTAAGGTGTGCGAGATATGATAATGGTTTGAAAATTTTGATATAAGTTTATCAAATTTCTTGGAATGTTGTTAAATTTTAATCTTGCAAAGTTGTAATGTCAGAATATTATAAAACTAAAAAATTGCAATATTGTAAGAAATTGGATAATTACAAAACAAGTGTGATTATTGAATAATGAAGCTTGTCTAATTATTAAATATTGTTATGTTGATTTGTGTAAATTGGTCTCTCACTTGTGTAAGGGTTTGATAAGGAAGTGAGAAATGTAGGATTATGAGATGACCTCCTTCACTCATTATACAAGCACTTGAATTACTTTTCAAAACTAGATTTCCATGCTTGTTAAGTTATGCAAATGCTCCAATTTGTAATTTTTTTGGTTAATTATAATGTTTGGATTGTTTGAATAGTTTATTTACTTACAAAGGAAGAACATAAAGGAAATGCTATTCTATACTATACAAACAGTAATTGATAATTATAATATATACACTAACTATATTAATTAACTAATAAACTTAAATTAAAATTGAATTAAAAATAATAAAACTACAACACTTGACCTATGGTTGAATATTGTTGGCCAAAAGAAATTGAAAAGCCAAATGAAGCTACAAATTTTATCTTTACAACGACACCAAATCTACCTCTGTAACAAGCAATCAACCTATCTTGACACCTCAAATACTATGAAGACATTAAAAGAAGCTTGGGGATGATTACAAGTGTTAATAAGGTGGAAGAATAACTAGGAATATGCATGGAAATCTAAGAGTTATAGAGGACTAATTTGTGCTCACAATTAATGGTAAACTCATAAGAAAAAATTTATAATATAAATGAGGTAAGAAGTTGAGAGCAATTGAATAGGGTTGCCTAGATAAGTTACATGGTATGTTTTGCATTAAAGGATGAATAAAGAGGATTTTGTCCTATTTTGAATAATGCTACTAAGTTTTGTCAAATAGCCTTACATTTTTCTAACTTCATTCTCATACTAAAATGCTCTTCTCACTAAAAATAAAGTTTAAGATGTCTTAGGGAAAAAGGAAAGGTGAAAGAACAATGATATGAAGAGAAATGTTGATTTTTTGCTTCAACTTAAGTCTTGGCATGCTTGGGGAAAATTGCAAGCACCATGCTAATTTTAAAATGTATGTGGCAATCACACAACTACCTTGATGAATGAGAGCATCACTAGGACAATTTCCCAATTGTCACCTATGGAGGACTAATGTGTTTTCCAACGATGACAAAATGCAAAGTTTGAAGGGGCATAAAAATAGTGAAAGGAATGGAAAAGAAAGGGAACTAAAACAAACATGTGATGGGGAAAGCACATGGCTAAGGGGACTATTTTAATGTCATAACTGATTATGCTTTAATGACATAGTGGCATTTTGAGTGGTGCTAATCATTATTGAACTCAAAAAAATTGAGTCATATAATGATGCACAAAAATGGGTACTTATAGCCTTAAATGCCCAGACCTACAATAGAAGACTTTATGTTATCTATAAATATTGTTGGAGTTTATTGTTCATGGGTTATTCTCTTTAGTGAAAACCCTTGAGCCAATTTAATAGTTTGAACAAGGATCAAAGACACACTAAGCAACCATGTAATGATAATTTGATGATTAGATAATATAGCGATTTAATGCTCTTTGGAAGTGATAATGTGATGATTGTATAAGAGAATGATAATCATATCCCTTCTTCCATTGAATTAGGGGTTTTATTTTTTATACAACATCATAATATGCAACTCACATGTTTCATGTTGAAGTTAGCAAGTAACAACTAGTAGTATAAGTTCATAATTAAATTTGAATTTGAAAATACGGAACAAATATAAAGAATAAATAATTTGTAGATCAAATTCAAATTTCTAAGATGTGTAAAAATAGATTCAAGTTAATTTACCAATTTTTACGTGAAATATGCCACTTATAAACTAATCACTACAATTAAAATAAATCAATCAAAATAAATCTAAAACAAAAAAAAATATAAATATAAATTATACATATTTTATCCAATTTTTAATGAGAAAAATATTTAATTTTAATCATATATCTATTTTAACCTAAACTCTATTTACCTTTCACATTTTGCAAAAATAAAACGTTTTAAGCATATATCTATTTTAACCCATACTCTAGGTTACCTTTCACATTTTGCAAACCCTGAACTTATCATATTCCACGACATATTAAACTTATAAACCCTAAACTTATAAATTTCTGCTGTGGTAGAGTTTTGTACTTTTATTTCAAGTTCTGCCTGTTTACTATCATCGGCATCTTCGACAGCACGAGACACTTTGTGCAGAATTTTTAGGTAAGTCGCTTGCCATGGTTTCAGCGAATTTATTTTTTTGAAACTTTACGCTGCCGGATCATATCTGTTATGTTTTATTTCATTTTAATACAGTTATGTTGCTATCTGTTAAATGAAGGGACTGGTTCTACGGGAAGTTGTCTCATGCTGGGAAAAGAACTTTCAGGCAGTTGAAACATTCCTCACCCCATGCCTGAAAACAAACTTTAACTCACAACCAATATTTTCGTTTAGAAGCCTGAAATTTTTTTGTCTTGAACTCAAGAATCAAGTAGCGCTAAAACCCCGATATTTTCAGATGCTTAATTAAGTGTGCGTACAAAACTTGGGCGCATCGACATGTACTATCCCCTGTTTTTTAGGGTTTGGTTTTGTTAGGGTTTGAAATTAAAGGTTTTGAAATTTTACGGTTTGAAATTCTATGATTTGATATTTTCTTGGTATGAGCTTGTTCCCTTCGGAATAAATAATGGACTTGTGTTTCTTGCAATGACCACATTTCAATTACCATAGAGCTCATGCCTGCCCTAAATCCTGTTACAGCCAATCCAGCTAGGGTTCAAAATGTTTATTCAGGAAATCATACATGTCGGTGTTGTCCCACTTAATTTGGCGAATAATGTTGGAGAAGCCCTTTTGTTTGGGATCCAATTTGCCCTTGCCCTGCAAGGCATAAGTTTGTAAACCAATAATAAAAAAAAGATTTTGGCAATTTATATTATTTTGAAGATTTGTTGATTTTGTGCTGTATTTTGGTCATGTAATATAATTATAAATCAACCCATATCTTTGCCTATCAAAGTGTTGTAGAAAAACATTTGTTATGCTTGTATTTGGCATCGAGGAGGTCTCAATAATGTTGTAGTCCATGGGATACAATCTTCCAAAGCTTCTTAAATTCTTAATGTGTGATTGCTAATAGTAGAGGATTATTTCAAAGTTCGCATATCTCATCTTTCTATGAAGTTAGCTTTTATGTGTTTCACTCACTTCGGATTTTCACAACATTTGGTTATGTTGGTTATCCTTATTGACATTTCAAAGTTAGCTCTGGCTATTTTGTTGATGTTTATCAGAAATTTTTATACTATATATTAAGGATATCAGAAATTTTTATACTACATAATAAGGACTCACAGCAAATCTAAGTATCTGATTTACTGGAAAAGCATAGTCAACTTTAGAGCCAAGCTAGAGATGGAACATAGAAATACAGTAACGTCTGTAGATTGTTCAACCTTGAGATTTTACAATAAGATATGCAACCTATCACACCTGCCCCAGCAATGCAAGCAAATAATTCCAGACCCCTCATAAATTCAAGTCATATGAGACAATTCACTAAATGTAACATTTCAATATTATGTAAATTAGGTGGTGTTTTTGTAGTGTATCCAATTATGTAATTATAAGTTGGCATTTCTGTGTAGTTTCAAGTCAATCTTCATTGACTCATATTATGTATGTTCAAATCTAGATGATCTGTGCTCAACTAGATAATGAAAGCCAACTTTTAGAGCTAAGTTTAGATTCAAAGCATATGCATATACAGTCATTGCACTAATGTAGCAATGTTGCTATAAGCACAACAGTGTTTGATTCTTAATTTCTCAAGCCTAAGCTTGTAGAATTTATGAAATAAGAAATTGTACTATGCATCTTGATTAGAAATTAAATAACAGTCAAGAGAGGAAGAGAGAAGAATTAAGAACACTATATTTATCCGACAAACCCTCCAAAGAGAGAAAAAACAGACTGTGGTAGTAGCAATTGTCTACTACCTATATTATGTAGCAAATTGTTATATTCAATTAGTGTACAAATGATAAGATAAAATCTACCCCTTGTCCCATTCAACAAGACCTTGGCTATGGATGCAATCTATCCCTTGCTCCATTAGCTGCCTATCTCTATTATTTGCCTATGCTTCCACGTTCCATTCCTTTTGCTTCTCACCTCTTGGAAAGATGTGATGGTCCCTATTTTAGTCATGCTCCTGTTGAGAAATATACCATACAACAGTGCTCAAAATCTCCTATTTACATATGCTAGCTGACCTCATACACTTAGACGCCAAGATTTAGGTGGAAATCTTCTCATATCTATCTTGGCTGAGCTTTATCAAGAGCATGAATAAAAGAAAGACCACCGAATATCACGAGTGTGAAGTGGAGCAATCACTTTTGTCTTATTCCACAAAAGATATTAGTGGTGTGCACAATGATAAAAGGTCTTCATCAAACTTGAAAGAAGAGGTGTGACTTCTCTTAAATGCAACAATTAATAAAGAAACGTGAATTGGTTATTAAGACAGCAATAAGAACATTAGGAGATGCGATTAAGAGATGTGACAGCGATTACTGCATAGTGTGGAGTGATTAAGCATTAGTCAGAGGCAACATTTATGATTAAGGAAAACAGTGATTTGCTAACGAGCAGACATTATATTAAGAAGAGCAGCAAAATTATAAAAGACAGCGATCCCTTGTGAAAAGGCAGTATTCCAAAAGGTGCAGCGACTTCTAAGTAGGTATGTCTATTACAAAGAGTGGTGCCTCTCAAGAACAATATGAATAGTATAAATAGATGATGTGTGGGCAAGAAAAGGAAGGGAGGAATTTCAAGGATTAATATCTAAGGAACAGAGCAGATATCAAGAAGAATGTGTGAATAAGAAGATGGTTCAATGAAACCATGAGAGACAAATAATAAACCAATAATGTGAATTAGCACGTGATTATTGAACATATAAATAATTATGTTTCTTCAATATAAATGTGGATAAATAATTCTTATAAAGGAATCTCATCATTAATAGGTTGGCAGGGAGACATGTTGAGGAAGAATGATATAGAATTGTCTTTGTTGGATGTTCCTTTCTGGCATCCCTATCATGTATATGAATATATAATACAATTAATGCAATAATGATGCTTGCAGCAACTATTGAGCCTTATAATTATGTTTCTTCAATATAAATATGGATAATAGATTCTTATAAAGGAATCATGTGTAAGGTTGGCAAGGAGACATGTTAGGAAGAGCTGATATAGGAATTGTCTTGGTTGGATGTTCCTTTTCTAGTGCCCTACCATGCGTTTCTCACCCATCCCTACCATGATTGGTTATTGGAAAGGAGTCTATAGATTAGATTCAAGTTCAAGTTGTTATTTCATAAATGTTAATAGTTCATTTGTTCTTAAGTTCAATATCTATTATATGTTTTGCTATGAAATATTATTTGTTAAACAACTATATATGTGATATGTGGATACTCAAGGCAAATTTAGGCATCACGGCAACTAAGGGTCATTACAAAAGACAACATAATTATTCTCCTTAATTTTGAAAGAAGAAGATACAAGATACATTTTGTTCCCTGCTCCATCAATCCAGGCAGATACAAAAATACAATTGTCCTCCCATGCCCATTTTGCAAACCAATACAACCTCTTATTTATAGATTCCCATGCACAATAGAGTTCTCCTAGGCCCAAGAAGAAATTCCATCAACATAGGAAGTTGTCTTCACAGAGCTGATGGACTCGTAGACTGGAATAGAAGTAATGTATCTCCTTGTGAGTGGACTAGAGTGTGCTGTAAGGAGGTTCTATGTAGAGATTGAGAATTTCAAGAGTTTCATGATTATGAATCTTACAAACAACCTTCTGTTTGGTAGCACTCCAAAGAAACTCTGGGAGTTAAAGAAGCTTAAAATCCTGGATATGAGTGGCAACAGTTTGTATGGTGAGATTGAACCTAGCATAGGTCTTGGAGATATTTGAGACCTTTCTCTAGGTAACAATATTCTATCAGGGGGATTGGTAACTAAGTTGGGATTGCTTTCTTGTTTGAAGATGCTGCAGCTGGGATAAAAGTTTTTTAGGGAAAGCATTCTTGTAGGTCTTGTTACTGTCTAAGCTCCAACACCATGGACCTTGGTGGCAATAATATCTCTTGATCCATTCTATTGCTACAAGAAACCTGAAAAACTTAGTCTTTCTTAATTTGGGTAACAAAAAATAGTGTACACTACAATGAAAAGAGTTAGACAACTGATGCTATTCTCTATTGTGAAGTTCCATGCAGCCTTATATATAACCTTTCAAAGGTATGAATTCACATTATATCTTCTCTTAATCCAAGTTATTTGATTTACCAGACTCCTACTTAACGTCTTAACTCCCAAACTTTGTAACAAGTATTAAATGTGACTATGGCTCACCATTTACACAACCAAGGCCTCAAAATGTGTTCTCTAATTGAAATCAAAGGACTTTTTCTCTTTATTCAAGTAAATAAACTTGAAGGGAAACACCACCAAGTGGTTATTTGGACACCTACATGACTAAAAATAGCAGCAAACTATTGTGGTTGAAGCCAAAACTTTTTTTAGAAATAAAGATGCGAGGAAGAATACCCCTCACTGCTTTGCCTAGGAGTGTTGAAGAGCTTTAGGTATTAATTGTCATTTCTTATCAAAGATAAATGTAACACTATCAACAAAGAAGTTGGGTGAATAACCCTATGGGCATAGGAACATATGTAATCTATTTAAATTTTTAGAAAGAAGCCTTCCAAGCAACCCCGTTGAAAGATTGGCGTAGCATGTCTATTCCATAAAGTAACACCAAATTTCATTTCTCCTAAAACTATATCCATCTGTTCCACATACATATCAAGATTAGCATCAGTTTATGAATAAAGCATTACACACTTAACTATTACTGCTGTGAGAATAAGTATCCTTCCATTGGGTCATATTTTGGAAGTCCTACAAAGTATTGTATAGTCGATGACAATGATGTTATATAACAGAAAAAAATTCAAAGAAATGGGATGACATGAGGATACCTACCATCCTGCAAATGGGCATCCAAAACTCTCCACAATATACTTATGTACAAAAATTAAAATTGAAAGAAGGGATAAGAAAGCAACGAGTAGACTACAATTGCTTCTAAAATTATATAATTTTTGCATAAAATTATGTATTTGTATGACAAGGTTTAAAGACATGAATCAAATGCCTCTATCAAATATAGATAGGCAAATAGATAGATGATCACATTTCCAGCCCCTACAAAAAGCTACAAAGGCAGTGAGAGTTGTTATTTTATAACAAAACAACATTAAACATGCAGTGGCGAGTGGAAGAGGGAATATGAGTAAGGTTCTTTGAACATGCAGTTGTCAATGGAAGAGGAAAAATGAGGAATGCAGTAGCATGATCACCATTGTAAACTATGTAGGTTCCATGATATAGTCTAAACAAGTAGAATTTTAGATAAATCGAATGCTAGAGCATATTCATACATGTAATGCAAAAAATCAATTTGATTGTTATTACAACATATAGTGCTCATTCACAATGTTAAACATAAATAAAAAATCATAAAAATACTCAAGCAGGTTTCAATTTTGAATGGAAAAGGCAAAACGCATGCTGGGATTAATGAAAATTAACTTTTTAACAAATAGCTATACAAAATTTGTCTTTTTCACACCTGTTCTAAGCATCAAGGATTATGTATGAAAACTTTCAAAGTCATCCATTCTCTCTTGGAAGAGTGCATACTTGGGGTGCTAGGGGCATAGACAATTCCCCCTGAAATAGGGTATCTTCCCTTCTAAACATATTTTCAGCTTGCAACATTGGGGTTTCTTGAGAAGAGAGAAGGTGATTTTTTTTTTTTAGCATTGCAGCTTTTGTCTTATGAGCCTTTACCGTTTCAGGTTTAACTTCTTGACCACTGTTCTATGCCTAAAAAGAGCAAGAAGGTTGATAGGAAGAATAACTGATAAAACATGATTACATGCACATAGATTTACAAGAATTCTTTAAATATCCCTCTAAATTTAGAGGCTTAACTACAATGGGATTTGGGGTACAATAGATTTGTAAAATTAGAAACTTAGTACATTAGTATGTATATTTTAAATATAGTTATTTAAAAATATGGAAAGTAATTTAAGAGATTTATTTAGGAAGCATTTTATGGAAGAGATTTTAGGAAGAAGGGTATGTTGGAAGTTTATAGTGGAAAATAAGAGTCCTTACTTTGCTTTTGGGCTGAGATGGAAGCTTCCTCAATATAATAGATTTATTTTCCACATGTTATGCATCTATAATTTCTAACATTAATTGTTGTTAAAAAAATCAGATAATTTGTTTAGCATTAACTGTTGCTTAAAAAATCATGAGATGACCATCTTTCTAAAATTTCTAAGCTTAATACTTTAAACTTGCTCAACTGCTATAAAAGCAGGGAACCATCTACTAGTAAAATATTCTAAAAGGCCCAGCACTTGCTAAAATATTTTAAGAAACACCTGCTAAAATAAACTATAAACCTCATGTCAAATGTATAGAACATTCTATAAAATTACAATCGGCATAACCATTGCACCTCATTTTGGTGCAAGTGCTAGTATACTAGTTCCACATCAACTCTCATACTTATCCTAAGTTTAAATAAAATTCATTAATTTTTTGTTTATACTTTATATCAGATATTCATTATTAGGTGCCAGAATTAAACATGTCCAGGTAATTAAAGAAACTCTCTGATAGTGTGTGTTTTATTTACAATATTATTGCTACCGGGACCTAAATACATTAGGTTGCTTTGCAGCTCCTGGGTCTTTCCTGTAGCAGATATAAAACAGATATAGGCAATAGTATCCAGTTGGCCCTATATAGGATTCTGCCCAAAGCCGCCCGTTGGGGTGTTACAAAGAAGGCTATAAATGCGCGGCTCCCAAGGTATTTCTGCATTTCCTAAATACCTTTTACTCTCTACTTCAACAGATGTTATTAGTGAAAACTTTCAAATTACATATTAAATCCACCTGAAAATGATATCGAAAGTGGAATTGCAATAAATCCTTTCCTGAAATGCAGCTTACCCAAATGATTGCCAATAAAAAAGTTTCCTGCAAATGTTAAACTACAGAAATACCTCTAAATTACATATTTAATAGTTTATGTTATTTATCTCTTTTTCAGAGGCATTTTTTACAATTTAGTTTCTTTTTTTGTAGAATAGAGAGAATCATGATAATTTTCTATAGAGATTTTCATCTGTAGCTTGTTTTATTTGTTGTTTTTCCTGTTGCTGCCTCTTCTCAATAGGGTGTTTTGATTTTCCATTTTCATTATGCTTTTTACACTTAATATAGGACTACTTTGTGCTCATGGACTTTGTCAGTCTTCAACACTCCCAAATTCTATCAATATTTATGCTAAATTCATATCTTATGAATCTTGGTATTTCTGGAATAGAATCTACGAATTTAGCTAAATCCATTAAACCTGTCATCTACTCATTTGAAGGTGCTTAAGCATTTGGGTATACTGGGGTTTTTCCTAGGCAAACAAAGAACATCTATAAAATCTAACTGCAAAATTGTTTCTACTAATCAGTCACTCAGTATGAGGTTGGTGAGAGCTATATGGCTTTCTGTAAGGTAAAATTTCGATGCTATTGTATAATCAAATTAATCATTTAGCTGGCTCTGGCAAATTTTACACTGGGTAAACTAGATCAACCTGTGGGGCAGCGTCTTTAGTCTTCAACAGCCTTTGGATAAAATAAAATAAAGTAAAATATATGGAGAGAAATCTACTTGAAGTGGCCCCATTAGAATCACATGAATATTTTCTAATCAGTTTTTGATCCTAAAGAAATCCAGCAAACTTGAACTAATATAAATAATTTATGTTTTTGGAAATGAATATTGCTCATGTTTGAGATACTTAATCCTTTGTCTGAATATCTTGGTCAACTTATTTTGGTGTGCCCCATGTTATGTCTTGTTGACAGTGGTAGGCCACATTTATAGAGATACTAAATAAGATAAGAACATTGAGTGGGCAGATAGGCCAATTCTATTGCTACTTGGTGGTAGATTGGGGGGTCCAAATCATACAAGGGATAGAAGTAGTTTGAAAATACATAGTTCATTGCAGTAGAAATCAGGGGTTCAACTTGCTGATTGCTTTTCGAAAACGGAAGTGAAGTGCAAGTGAAAATGCTTTTCCTAGAGACTAGGACGTA
>VDFB02390302.1:0-10499 GCA_007258455.2 Sequoia sempervirens | reverse complement strand
ATTTGATTTAAATAAATCCAAGTATTTAAGTCAAATGGGCCAAAAGCATCTAATCATCATCTTAAGTAAAATCAAACTATGATTAATCTAATCTAATCACCCATCACATCCTCTAGCTTTTCCCACTTGCACAAATAAAGCATTTTAATTCATTTATAAATTCCTCATTTTCCCTCAACAAGGCATCTTTTGAGAATATTCCTCAAGTTTGAATTTGAAAACAAGTTGACTTGTCCCTTCCAACATGGCAATAACTCCCCTCTTACATGTCCCCCACTTGGCATTTAAGTCTCTTTTTCTCCCTCCAACAAGCCAAATTTGAACTTGAAAAGGCCAACCAATCTCATTTATTGGCACATTGACCAAAACTTGCACATTCCTCAACCATTCACAAGGTTTCAAGTGGCTCCTTCTTATTGGCCAAATCTTTATCCCACATTGCTCTCTTTTGGGCACTCTTAGCATTTGAGATTCTATAAATAGAAGGTTCATTCTTCATCTTAGCATCCAAAACCTTCATGCAAAGTTACTCTCTTCAATTGAGAGCTAATTTTGTCCATTTCACTCCATCTTCAAGGCATCTATCATTGAGCTTGGCAAGGATTGGGAAAGGGTCACTTTGCACAAGTGACACCAATCCACTATGGAATAGGTATAGATCATGTTTCTTTCATGTTTTCAATTAGTTTTCTTATAAGACATGATGTATTATTTCATAAGAGTACTTGTAGATGTGCATGGCTTGAACTGACCCATTGCTAATATGTGTTTGAGGTTTGAGTTGTTTGCATATTTACAGTAAAGTAATAATAATCTCAAAAGTATGTAAAACTCACAAACATGCATGTAAAGTAAATATTCAAACTTTAAAATGATGTTAGATCCAATATAAGTAATGGACCCTATCGAATATCATCACATAAGTCCATCCTTTGGCACATATATGCTCTATGGGAACATATAAAATGAAGGAAAAATATGTAGTGGGTAGCTTCTATATCACAATTGAAAATTACACACAAAATACAAGCCTTGCTCAACAATTTAGGAAATAGGAAATGAGGAAAAATGAGGGTTAGAAAATTTCTTCTTGTACACAAAGTGGCATGGCTAGCTACATGTGATATATCATAATATTCCTTATTATATGATAATTCCTTATCTTTCCATATGATGTGTCTTTGTGTAGAAATTTTCACTACCTAAGAACTTGACAGATTATTGTTTTGTAGTGTAGAAAAATGTATCCCTTTAAATTTCACACTTGTTTGGTCCATCCTTGTTAAAATCGTAGATTCTTTATGCCTTATTTAATCTTATTTTGCATCCAAAAAGCCTTAATTAGTGCATCTTTTTTGAGGATACCCCAAAAACATATGTAATGACCAATCAAGATTTAATGATTTTGGTTTGTATGGCTTAGATTTAGTGATCTAGGACTCACACACCACCTTGGATGTATGGGTCCCACCTAATTTTTGATACCTAAACCTAAATTTAGCATAAAACACAACATTTCTTAAAATTTGTGTCCCAAGCTTAGCTTACTGGGACTCATACACCCCAATTGGCATATGAGTCCCGGGCTACTTGGACCCACTCTTTAAATTCAAATTATTGGCGTGGATTTTATTCTCCTAGATCTGATGTCAGCTTGTAGTGTTGTGATTTCGGGAAATTTTCATAAACAAGTATAAATACAAGGTTATTTCACATATTTTCTCCTAGCACTTTTTGAGATCAAGAATTCTAGCAAGTTTATAATTACAAGAGCATTCAAGAGCATTCAAGAGTGATTAACAAACATTTTGGAGCATAATTCAAGAATCAAGCATCATGTCAAAGTTATCATGCATCATGTTTGTTTTTTAGCTAACATTTGTGATGTAGGTATCTTATGATTCAAGCAAGCATTCAATTCAAGATCCATATCATACAAGTAAGATTCTAGATCCACATTCATGCAATCCATTTCATACAAGATTGCAACCTTTGTTACATAAGGGTTTGGTGAATTGAACCATAGCACATTGTTCATTCATCATTCCTTCTTTCTATTTGATTTCATTTCAAGGTTTGATTACCAAAATGGGGTTTGACCAAGGCAAACCCCTATCCACTAACAAAACAACATTTTTTCCTCTCTTAGATGTGTGATTTGAAAATTTAGGTTGGAGATCCATTGAAGAGAAAGATTGGAGAAAAGTTATCAAGATGTCAAAGTTGTCATCTAAATCACAAGATCACAAAAATTCACCTATAGATTGCAATTCAATGTTTCAGAATCAGAGATTTAACAGGAGAGAAGCTACAGGAGAACATTAGGGATATTAGTTTCAAATCAACCCTAATACTAGGACTAAATCGCTACTTGCGGAGTATGAGTCCCAGTATACCTATTTTCATGGCTTTTTTGTAAATCCTGGTTTAGCAGTTCTAGATTTTGGTTTCGGCCCGAAACCCTAAATTGGGACTAAATCACCCCTACTAGTGTATGAGTCCTAGTGTGCATTAAAAATTAGTATTTCCAACATTTCAGACCTCAATTCAAGCCTCTTTAGTTTCCAAATGCACCTTTATCCTTTCTTAGTCTATTCTTCTAATTTTTTAGTTACATATCTTGAGTTACATAGTTAGGTTTACATATCATTGAATTTATTTATTTCCAAGCCCTTGCTTGGTGGTGAACCCCCTTTTAGTCTTTAATCATACCCTAGGAAACCTTATTGCAAATCTCTTTCCCTCATCCTATCCCTAGATTGAGATCTCTAAGGTTTCCTTGAGTGAGACTTGAAGGAAATATATGGAAAGGTCCTAAACCCTAATTCCATCTCCCAAAAAGTGGAACCCCACTAGATATTTTCTAGGTTTCATTTTTGTGAACCTAGCCTTTAGAACACCCTCATTTCTGATTTGGAGTACATCATAGTCATAGACTTAGCTTGCCATAAATTTGCATCATAGTCGTAGACTTAGCTTGCCATAAATTTGCATTATGTCTTGCATTAGTTAATTTGCATCTAGGGTTTCTTAATCTTGCATTAGTAAAAGTGCATATAGGTTGCATTGTTTTCTCTTGCATCATTGAAATTCACTTGAAATCTATAATTTTACTTAGTCTAGACATCATTCAAACCAAAAAACATAACATTCACTCATAATTTTCTAAAATTAGTGTAAAAACTTTAATTTAGGACTCATACGCCCCTTTGGGCGATTTAGTCCTAGTGGAAGTTGTTTTACCTAATTTCTGGGTATTTTATGTGGACTATTTTGCAACATTTGAATCTCTAAAAAACCTTGATTGGGACTCATATTCCCCTTTGGACGATTTAGTCATGTTTCAGATCTTAAATTGCATTCTACGGTATTAAAAACTATGTTTTTTGTTTTAGTTTGCTGTTATTACATTTCTATTTTAGTTTACAAATTTTTGGTCTCATTCAATTCATTTCATCTAGCTTGATTTGGTTCATTATTGTCAAAATAGCATTAACACATTTCATTCTAGGTTATCATATTGTATTTCATCGTGGATATGTGCTTTGGTAAGCTTTGGATGTCCTTGAAATTATTAGTGGATGTGTTGAGTTGTGCTTTTGGAAATGACCCTAATTAAATTGAACTCACTCATGCTCAATCAACTCCTAATGCATGTCCTCCTCATGATGTTGACATCATTGGAGAAGATGATGACAACATGATCAACTTCATAAACAATTTCCTTAACAACCTTGAAACTAATACATCCTTTTATCCGTTCATGAAACAACCAACAACCCCTACCATCCCACCACTTGAGATGTTTGGCACTTTACATCCTAAAAATGAATCACAAGATAAACCTAAACTTCCTATAATAATTAATCCTAGTTCCTCAAATCAAGTGCACCAATCCTATGTTAACAAAGTGACCAACACTCCCATCAATCTAGAAGAGACATATGGAAAAGGATTCATGATCTTAAGTAAACGAGGATGTGATACAACAAGTGACCATGAAATTCATCAACTCTTAGAGAAAATACCAATTGAAGATGCCAAAGGGTTAGGATATCAAGATCCTTCTCCTGGCATAAGTGTCCTTCCTAAAGAACAACCAATTCCTAGTAATGATGATAAGGATGATAGGATCATCTTAGGTTCTCCTCCTCAACATCTGACTCAAGAAATTAGTGAATCTAGCAAGCAATGAAGGCCTTACAAACTCAATAAACTACAATTCCCTTGTCTACCATCTGCAATTCAAAGAAATTTACACATACTTCTAAGCTAGGGATTCATTACATTACCACCCATGATTTCCAAATCCTAAGAACACAAACACATCTCATTATAGATATGATAGAATTTTTAGATACAATACTAATGAGTTTCATGCTTTAAAACAAATATTTAAATTTTTTGATATCATAGAAATAATCCCTTAAAGCATGTCATTTTTCTCCTTGTCATGTAATAGTTGTAGGATCCTAGTATTCTCACTATTACATGCTTTGCATTCATTGCAAATCATTTCAAAATGCAAGGAGCTCTTTCCCATCACCTAACTCGGCTCATTCTTATATTGCACTTAGTGGGGGCAAGAATTAGATAGCCTTGTCCTAGTACTACACTTGTCGTTGTCCGTTTGGCTTGTTTTCTGGCTTCTGTATATGATGAACAAGATTGGGATGTGGATGACCTGCTAATAGGTTGACTTCCATGTGCCTTACTAGTCTTTTCTTTATTTTATTTTTCATGTTTCTTTTATGTGATTGCATGAGCGTAATGTGATCCTCCATACCGTTTTGTTTGATGTATCTCTCTCTTTGTGCATTCCAAGCTATTTTTATCCACATCCTTCTCTATGTCGTAAAATATTTTTCCTTTATCTTTTCATTTGTCTTGTGTTTTCCTTTTGGGGACAATGCAATGCATCGAGACATTTAGGTCTCTTCCATGTTAATCCAAAATCCTTTTCTTTTTTTTCGCTCTCTTTGTGTCATTATTTAGGTATTCCATGAGTATTTGGGGAATGATGATAGTTTCGAGCTCTTTAGATAACATTGTAGCAAATACATACTGACCTAGAATCTATGGATCCCTTATGTGATTTTTGGATTTCATTGTGGGGGCAACCCCTTTTCATGAAGTAGCTTCATTTGGAAACATATGACTTGGCATAGGTTTTTCTGAATAAGCACTCATGTCCTCTTTATTGTTAGCATTTATCATTTTCTACTTTAAAGTAATTTCTCATAGCATGGTGTTTATAAATTTCTTTAAAGTGGGGGCATACATTGGCATTATTCTTTTGCACAATTCATGTTTCATTGTGTAGTCTTCTTACTTCATGTGATGCATCTTTCTCTTTGTGGTGACAATGGGTGTGATTTCCCTCACAAGCGTGATCTCTCTTAGCATATTATATTCCTCTTAGTGGCTTGATGTGACACAATTCATCCCCTAGGTTGCGAATATTCTATTCTTCAATTGGTCCTCTCTTGGAAACATTAGGCACAATTTTCCCTAAGTTAAGACCTTCCATGAACTAAACAAAAATCCTTTGAATGTACTTTACATTATTTTTAAATATCTATTATATGGCCACCTTGCATAACACACTTTGCTTGCCTATGGTACCATGTTATTTGTTCATGGACGTCAAGCATACGAAGCTTTAGTTGCCTCATGAAGTTCGAAGTTCATTATTGTGTGGTGCCTCATCAAACTTATCAGGAGGTATAGCTTTGGTATGGTTGTACATATGGGATCCAAAACTTAGGCATGACTTTCCCATAGCCACTTGCTTGTTTGTGTGAGCGCATACTAGTCGCGTGTGTATGTGTCTCACTAGGGACTCACCTAGTGGACAACCTGAGATTCCACTAGCCCTTGTGAGCATGCATTTGGTTTGCATAGTGGACATTGTATTCGACTTGTAATTTTTCTTGAACAAATAGCTTAATCCAAATTGTATGAGATAAATAGTCGAGGCTTGATCCACCCCTTTTGTTTTTCTTTTCTTTTCTATGTCTTTGGCAGTGCATGCCTATGTCTTGTTGTTGATCCTTACATCATTTTCATGTGTGTTCTTTTGTACCTATGTTGGTTTGCTATAAGATCTTGATCCCAAGGCCTTCTGCAACCCTCTTGGTTGTTGTCATCCTATCTCATTAACATTAGTACATTTGGACCCCTCTTGATGCGAGTTTGTCTACTTTAGTGTGAGTTTGAAGCAAGTTCCTCCTCTCACTAAAGTGGGGGATAAATGTAGTGTAAAAAAATGTATCCCTTTACATTTTCACACTTTTTTTGGCCCTCCTTGTTAACATTGGGCTTCTTTATGCCTTATTTGGTCTTTTTTTGCATCCACAAGCCTTAATTAATGCATCTTTCTAAGGATAATCCCAACACATATGTAATGACCAATCAAGATTTAATGATTTTGGTTTGTATGGCCCAAATTTAGTGATATATGACTCATACGCCCCCTTGGGCATATGGGTCCCACCTAAGTTTCGGGGCTAAACTCGAATTTAGCATAAAACACAACATTTCTAGAAATTTGTGTCCCAAGGCTAGCCTACTGAAACTCATATGCCCCAACTAGTGTATGAGTCCCACTTAGCTTGGACCTAATTTTTGAATTCAATTCTTGGTGGTATTTTATTCTCCTAGATTTGATGTCGACTTGTAGTGTTGTAATTTTGGAAAATTTGGAATAAATAAGTATAAATACAAGGTTATTTAACGTATTTTCTCCTAGAACTTTTTGAGATGAAGCATTCTAGCAAGTTTATGATTACAAGAGCATTCAAGAGTTATTATCAAGCAGTTTGGAGCATTATTCTAGAATTAAGCATCATGTCAAAGTCATCATGCATCATGTTTGTTTTTGAGCTAACATTTGTGATGTAGGTTCTTATGATTCAAGCAAGAATTCAAGTCAAGATCTAAAATATTCAATCAAGATGCAAGATCTACATTCATGCTATCCATTACATCAAGATTGCAGCCTTTGTTACAAGGGTTTGGTGAGTTGCAACATAGCATATTTTTCATTCATCATTCCTTTCTATTTGATTTCATTTCAAGGTTTGATTACCAAAACGAGGTTTGACCAAGGCAAACCCATATCCACTAACAAAACAAAATTTTCCCCTCTTTGATGTGTGATTTGTATATTTAGGTTGGAGATCCATTGAAGAGCAAGATTGGAGAAATTTTTCAAGTTGTCAAAGTTGTCATCTACATTGCAAGATCATGAAAAGTTACCTACAAATTGCAATTCAGTGTTTCAAAATTAGAGATTTAATGGGAGAGAAGCTATAGGCAAACATCAGGGGATATCACAGTTTCGGATCAATGCTAATACTAGGATTAAATAACCACTTGTGGCGTATGTGTCCTAGTATACCTATTTTCAGGCTTTTTTTATAGATCCTAGTTTAGCAATTCTAGATTCTGGTTTCGGCCAAAACCCCTAAACTGGGACTAAATCACCCCTCTTGGCGTATGAGTCCCAGTGTGCATTAAAAAATATTATTTTCAGCATTTCAAACCTCAATTCAAGCCTCTTCAATTTCTAGGTGCACCACTGTCCTTTCTTAGTTTGTTCTTCTGATTTTTAGTTTCATATCTTGAGTTGCATAGTTAGATTTACATATCATTGCATTTCTTTCTTTCCAAGCCCTTGCTTGGTGGTGAACCCCCTTTTAGTATTTAATCACACCCTATTACACCTTATTGCAGATCTCTTTCCCTCATCCTATCCCTAGATTTATATCTCTAAGGTTTGCTTGAGTGAAACTTGAAGGAAATAGGTGGAAAGGTCCTAAACCCTAGTTCTATCTTCCAAAAAGATTAGAGCCCCCTATTTTCTAGGTTTCATTGTTAACAATAATACATCCCCCATCTACAATTGGTTATGTTTTTAGGATCTAAGGAATTGTAAGAGAGGGAAAATAATACATGAAAAGTATTTAAGTAATAATAAAAATCAATACATTATGTGATAAGTAAACTTGTAACATCTAAAATGATGAGGTATGATTTCCATGTATCATTTTATCCTTACATTTAATTAATCATTTTAATGCATTATTTGCACCTAGGAGAGGATACACTTATTTAGGTAGGCATGTACTTGGGTAAGATGTACTTACATCATGAGAAGTTTACTTCCGGCCCTATTTTGGTAAAGATGTTGTGCACACATGTCACTATATCTCTTGTTATTCTACATGTAGTGTAGAAAATTGTATACCTTTACAATTTCACACTTTGTATTCCTTAATTAATTGAAATTAATTAAGCCTCTAATTGACAAAATTATGCATTCCAAAGCCTTATTATTCTCATTTTCTAAAAGGGAAACCTATATTAAATAATGTTAACATTAATCAAAACACCTTGGAAATTGACTATCCTAGACTTAGGTCCTGGGACCCATTCTCCCAAGGGTGAATGGGTCCCCTTTAAGCCCTAGGACCCAATTTTTTAATATGTTTTTGGTGGCATTTTAATGATTCAAATTCAAGTTTCAAATGTCAACTTTTGGAATCTAATTTTTAGGAAATTAGATAAACACCTATAAATATAGTTATTTTACCAATTCAAATCTAGGTGGCATTATTAGAAGATAATAAGATCAAATATTATCGTCAAGAGCATTAAAGAGAAAATTTATCAATCATCTACAATGACAATCAAGATCACATCATCATGTCAAAGTTCATGTGTATTCATGTCATGTTTTGGAGCTAACATTTTTATGTAGGTTTCAAGCATCTAAGAAAGAATTCAAGAATCAAATCAATCAATCAATCAATCAAGCCAATTCATGCAAGATCCAAGCTTTAGAGTGATGTTTTTGACTTTAGTCCTCTAAGGGAAGCCATTAAGGGTTTGGTGAATTGTAACAAGAGAGTGTTCATTCATTAACTCCTTCATCTTGTCATTATTTTATTATCAAGTTTTAATTGTACCAAACATGGGTTTGAATAAGGAAAACCCCCATTCAACCAAAAAAAAACATTTTACTTATTTCTTTGTATATGTAGATTTACAGGTGAAGAAGGATTGAAGGTTGATCAAAGGAGCATTTTTTAAAAGTTGCATTTGTTTCATTCATTGTTGTCAAGCTACGAAAACTCACCTACAAGTTTTATTTCTATCTTTTTGATAGTTAAAACCGAAGGAATTAGAAGTTTAGATCTAGGATCTGAGGACCGTAAAAAGTATTTTTGGACCCCTACACTAAGACCCATTCACTCTAGGGTGAACCAGTCCTACTAAAGACCTTGAAACCTACTTTTTATCACAAGTTCCCACCACTCTACCCTTCTCAGATCTTCTTACAAATTATCTTTTTTGTTTATGTTATCATAGTACATTGCAAATTTCAACTATTAGTTCACATAGTTCATTTAGTCAATGCACTTTAAATCATTCCAAAATATTGCAAATTAGTCATTTTTATCATAAGAAAGAAAAGATCTAGAGATCCAAAATAGCGTTGAATCATCTCAAGGTTGAAATTCAATCCTATCCCTTTGTGATATTCTCTCTTTCTAATGAAACTAGGAAAGTGTGTTTGAATCTAGGCACAGACACCCCTACATCATTGTTTTCCCACCTTGTCATCTCACTTAGACTCCTCTTTATTATGTTTCATTTTGGTGAACCTAACATGAAATAATCATAACCAAATTATCATATTGTATCCATATAACACTAGAAATAATCAACAACCAAGAGAAACTCCAACATCACTCTCATTGCCTCAACAATACCTCTCACCCACCACCAGCATAGTGGTAAAGAATATGACCTTGTAGAACAACTTTGCAACAATAGGATACTAATATTTCCTTGTGGGATGATAGGATTTGATTCAAGCATCACCTATTTACCATGTAATGCTTTAAAATGTCTTACAACAAGTTGTTATCCCTCCTAGTCTGTAACCAAACAATGTAGCAGTCCAAATTCAAGGTATGAACTCGATCAAGTTAGATATTTCCTTTCATCAAGATTAGTTACCTCAATTAGAAGTGTAAAAACAAAATGAGGCTTTGATGATAGTGGTTGTCATTATTAGGTTTGACATAAAGCATACTCTCATTGATAATGGTTTGGAACTCAATGTTTGTAGTATAAAACTTCAAGATAAGATTGGAATGAACAAGAGTAAAATTCAACCAGATAATTTATCCATTCATGGTTTTGATAATGTGGGAAAACAACTACTTGGTGTGATAACATTACAGGTGTTACAAATAGTAAGGTTGCGTTGCAAACTCCTATCCATATCATGCCCAATGATCTTTCATATAATCTTCTCCTAGGTAGAATATAGATTCATGCAATGAATATAGTGCCTTTAACATTACATCATCTAATGAGATACACTTCCAACAAGGTTTACATGACAAAATTTCATCCTAATTTAGAATTTTTTTTTGCAAATTGAAGCAAGAATGAAAATTCCTTTACGAACATTGATACCAACT
>VDFB02390300.1:247511-269430 GCA_007258455.2 Sequoia sempervirens | reverse complement strand
ACATCATATGAAGTGACAAGGCTACACGAAGAACCAAGAAAGAAAATGAATTATGGTAATGTATGCCCCCCACTTTAAAGGAATTGCTACACATCATTCTATGAGCAATTATTTAAAAGTAGAAAAGGGAAGAATCCAAAAGAAATAGCAAGACATGAGATCCAACTTGGAAAGCCCTATGCCAAGTCATATGTTTCTAAGTAAGTCTGCTTCATGTAAACGAAAGAGAAAAAAGGGGACCACTGCGCCCCAAAAAAGGAACACACCAAACACAAGGATCTATGGATTTGAGGTCAATATGTTTTGTTGCTGCAATGTTTTTATGTGAGCTTAGAAGCATCATCATTCCCCCCTAGCTTATAGGCGGAAGAATACAAAGTGAAGGTGAAAACAAAAAAGTCTATTTTAGGTCAACATGGAAGAGACTTGGTCTCAATTCTTTGCAGCATCTCATCTCCGAGGAAAAAAACAAGTGAAAAGAAAATGAAAATCTAAACAAAAGGAAAAATATTTTGGGTCAACATGAAGGAGACATTTCAGTCTCAATGCCTTGCGTCATCCCCAAAAGGAAAACACAAGAAAAAGATAAATTAAAAAGGAAAAGGGATCTATTGGGTCAACATGGAAGAGACACAGGGTGTCTCAATTCGTTGCGTCATCCCCAAAAGGAGAACAAAAAACAAAAGTGAAAAAGAAAGGACCTTTTGGGTCAACATGGAAGAGACATAGGGAATCTCAACACTTTGTGTCATCCCCAAAAGGAAAACAAAAAAGCAAAAGTGAAAGGTCAAAGTAATGTACAACATATATAATAATAGAGAGATAAATAGAGGAAGTGCACAAAGAGAGAAAATATCAAGCACACATTATAGGGGAACACAATACACACATAAAATCACAAATAAAAGAAAAATATAAAATACTAGCAAGGAAAATGAAATTCAACCATCTAAAAAGTCATATTCCTCCCAATCATGTTCAATGTATTGTGAGGGTAGTTGATTGTCCAAAGGAAAAATTGCAAGAGCCGAACTAGGAGATATAAAAGGTTCTTCACTTGGTATAGAGGATTTATCATTTAATCTCATGGTAGATGAAAATAAAGAGTTTATATCGTTATGCACTTCTTCATCTCTTTTTGTGATCTCCTCATCATTATCATTATCAAGATTGATTACAATGGGAGGATGAAGGGTTATTTCCAAGGAAGGATGCATCAAAATTTGTGGTTGTTGGATTGGATCATTTTTTGTGAGGGATAGACTATATTATCTTGTGATGGGTTAGGAGGAGGAGGGTGATCATTTATTGCTGATGTCAAAGGCGGAGGTTGATTTTCTTTTTTTTTCTTCCATTCTTGAGTAACAAGTAAGGATATGACGACAATTCCTACGCTCCCTAGCACCACAGTTTATTTTAATTTTATTTTGAAGTTGTTGAGATGTAAGAGTGAGCTAATTCACCATATGTTCCTTGTCTTCCAGAGGGGTAAGAACAAAAGAAACCAAAGAAGATGGGTCAATCACTTTCTCTTTAGCTTTATACACTTGTTTAATGTGAGGAGGCATAACGAGATGGCTGGTTGCTCATGGGGTGGTATTTTTTGTGTGGTTTCAGACTTAGGATGAAGCATTGTCTCATCTATGATGGGAGGAGTGAAAGTGGATGGGGACATTGAGAGAAGAGATAACTCAGCTATTCATTTGGCTTTGAAATTTTGATAGGCTATGAAAAAGAAATCTTTACGAGGGGTGATGGGCTCCATAGGTTCAGGCCAATAGGCTTCTAAGGAGAAATTACCTTTAGAATACAATGGATGAGAACCAATATGGTGTATGGTAAATATTTCATTGCCATGTGGAAACTTCAAACATTTGTGAACAACTAAAGAGACCACTTACATCGAGTGAAGCCAAGGGTGGCCTAGCTAGAAACGAAATTGATCTGATTGTGGAATAATAGAAATTGTTGCATCCAAAGTTTTGGGTCCTATTTGTAATGGGGGTACGATCAATCTGATCATAGGGCATGCAAAACTAGTATGTGTTTTAATCCATGCAATTGGTTTATCATAATCTTCTTGATAAAGCTCATGTAATACTAGAAATTCTTTCATGATCACATTCTCGCTACAAGTGGGATCTATTAATATTCCATTGGTGGGCTTATCATAGATTCATCCAGCTATGTAAAGAGGACCATCGAGAAGATTTTTAAGTATATCATGAGAAGAAAAGGTAATATCAAGAGATTTTTGGTTGGGCCCATACGAGGGACAACATCTATTGTACCCACAAGTTCATCCATAGGATTAACTTGGGTAACAACTGGATAGATATCATGTTGTTAATTATTTGTATTAATGTTCATCACGTGAGTGTTTGAAGGTTCACTAGCCTTGACAAATGAAAAATTGTGTTTAGGCATGGGGTTGGTAAATATTTGTAAATTATGATTATGGGGTGCAATGGAATTATTGCCTTGATCATTGACACCTGCAATGGACAATCAACCTGAAGCAATGAGGTCTTGAACTAAGTGTTTGAGACGCTTACATTGTTCAATGTCATGTCCATTTTGGTGATGAAAATGACAATAACCATTTGGTTAAAAGGTGGGTGGTAAAGTTTTGGTGGTATCAAGTGGTTTAACGATAGGAAAAGTGATCATTTTTTGTTGGAGCAATTGATTCAATGTGTTATGGAGGGTATTTGGTAAGCGGGTAAATTGTATCTTCAGGTCCCCATAGGTAAAGGGAACTATTGCTCTAACAACTACCACTTGATTAGGTATAGGTTGATTTTTTTGTTGAGGAGGTGGATTGAACTATAAAAATACTCTATTTGGTTTTCTAAAGTTTTGCATGTTGTTTTGGGTGTTTTGTTCAGACTTCTCAACTCGGTTAGAAGTGAACTTTGAATCACAACTAGAAACTAAGTTGTGATAGTCACAAAACGGTTGTGCATAAATTCATGAACAAAGGAAATTTCATCATAGTCAACTTATCCTGAAGGTTTGTGTGCAATTTTTTGATAATTTTTTTTTCCAAATATGAATCAAGAATCTTGACATCAATTTGAGCATACAATGATTGATATCATGAAATGAAGTCAGTTACTTTTTCATCTAGATTTTGTTTAAATCACATTAGATCAGCCATTGTCTTTTTGGGAGTCATATGAACTTGGAACTTACTTATAAATGAATCCACAAGTTCATTAAATGATCGGATTGAATGATTGGGTAAGTTTGAAAACCACTCCAATGCAGTGTCCTTTAAGGTCCTAGGAAATTTTTTAGCTAATAGCTTATCATCAAGGAAAAAATCACTACACAAGGTTGTATAGGTATTGAAATATTAGTACAGGGTCTCCTTTACCTCCATACTTCTCAAACCTAGGCATCTCAATCCCTTGTGGCATCGGGGTTCTTAAGATCTCTAAAGATAAGGAGCTACTACGAACATGATATGTGGGTGGAGTATTTTGGATTTGGCTAGTGGTGGATATTTGTTGTTGCATGGATCAAATGGTGTTAAAGACTTATGTAATGATGGGATTGGTGTAAGTGGTATGAGGTGGAAGGGAAAATGATGATGGAGTGTATGTAATGTTAGGAGAAGTGAAAGGAACACTAAGAGGGGTGAAGGTGGTAGATGGAACATGTGATGCCACAAAAGAACTAGGAATGCTAGTTGGGATAACAAAAGAAGGAGTCACATGACTAACCTGTTGCATGGTTGCTGTAACTTAAGAAGTGGTATAAGGGTATGTGCAGGATCATGATGGGCCAAAAAGTGGCACTATGATGGGTATGTGGCTAACGATTTTTTTTTACCCAAAATTGATGAAACGAAAAGGGTTTTTAAAGGAGGTTCTCATATCTCCACCAATATAAATTATGCTTTATTTTTAATTTAATAGGTAATTGTTATTCATTTTCTATTCAAATTATGGCTAAAGTCCTTATTGATAGGTTGATTGGAGAACATCTATAGCTTTCAAACAGTGTCACTTTTTTTGAATCCAAAACATGCATCACATTCTATGCTTTGCATACTATAGGATTAAAAAAAAAATTGAATTTCATGAAGTTTTGTCCAAGTTAAGGTGGTCATACATACAAGTTTTTTATATTTTTTAAGAGTTGTAATAAAAAAATCATAATTAATTATTTACTTGAAAAAAAATTACAAAAAAATATGCATCACATTAGGACATGAGTACACTACTTATATCTAAAATATTATAAAAAATATATTATCATTTTATTGTGGTTAGGGTGGTTAGACAAACACCTACTTATTTTTCATGAAATTTAGAATCACTATTGCATTGAAATTTCAAAATTTCACCAAATAATTTTATTTTTTAAACAAAACCTAGTAGTTTAGAAACCACCATTCAATTTTCTATAGATTCTATTCTTACATATTTTGAAATAATATCGATAACTTATTCAAATTTTTATGTCAAGTTGTCTAACTCTGGTTTTTCTTAATTTTTTTCCACTTAAGGGCCTATTTTTTCCATGATGATCCTGCACATACCCATAAGTTTGTATGGATGTTATGGTTGAAGGGGGAGGAATGTGAGGTCCTCCTTGGCTCACAACAATGTTTATGGATTAGGAAATGGAAGGAGAATGTTTATTGTATATCTCAACAATTATTTTCATAACTTGTAAGCCATCATCACTTTCAATCAAATGATGAAGTTTTGTATGGAAGGTATGGCAGTGGTGGAAATGTTTTCAATAGATAAATATTGTTGTAAATGTGCAAAATCTTCATGAATACTAATGAATTTTTCTTGAGGAATGAAACTAGTTTGTTTGTCAACATGCATTGGATGGAAAGGTGGAGGCATAGTAGTGGTAGTATCCATTCCTAATGCACCATTTTCTATACTAGGAGTAGGAGCTATTGAGATCCCAAGGTCCACAACAAAAGTGCTATTGCAAGAAGCCATGATTCTAGAACTTTGTCTCACTAAAGTATTATCAATGGGGCACCAAAAAATCATACAAGTACCACAAAAGATAGGGTGGATGTAAATGCAATGCAATGTAGGAGTGTAAAATGAAAATAATAGAAGTTTTGTAAACTATAACGGAGAAATAACAAAAAAGAACAAAAATGCAATAAATGCCCAGAAAATGTCTGAAAGTGTTATTTAAAATGTGCATGTGGACTAATTCACCCAGGGCCGCAAATGTGTCCAGTTATGAGATTTTTTTGGTGATTTTCAAAAGATTTATAATGATTTCAATTCTTTTTAGATGTAGAATGAGGATGCAAATGAAAAAAATTCAGTTTTTTGAATGATTTGATATGCAAAAATGAAGTCTAAATGAATCTTTCACTAATGTAATTTGAGAAACACTAGGATGAAAAAAAAAAAAAACTAATTAAATGTGAATGCAAATAAAACCTAGGATGCTAGATGCAAATGAAATCAAAAAGAGAAAGTGTTCAATATGCAAGTTCACCAAAATGAACCATCAATTTTGTTGTTGTATGTGCTTCTCTTGCACTCTTAGGATCTTTCACCTAAAAGGAGAGAGATAGAACCCAAAAATTGAAGTGGTTCATTCAAATAGAGGATTATGTGATGTTGTTAAGACTAAATGAAATGTTGTAAGTGTAACTAAATGATCTAATTGATTAATTAGGAATGAAAAACCTAAGAAATATGTAATGTTTGAAAAAAATATGATATTCAAGCATGAGCTAAAACATGAAAAAATGCGAAACAAAATTGAAAGAAGGATAAACAGAGTGCACTTGGGCAATGAGTGGTGAATCTGGAATGATCTAAATGATAGCACAAATCAGTGAAAATCACTAGTGGGACTCATTTGCCACTGATGGTGAATCAATCTTGCTTCTGGTAAAATCTCCTAAAATAGGTTTTTGGCTGTCGAGATCTAGAATTTGACAGAATCTACTTTTCTAGCCTTGAGGTGGGACTAATTTTCCACTAATGGTGAATCAATCCTCTCCCAAAATTCTATGAAATCAAAGTTCAATTCTCTAGTTCCAGATCTACACTTGTCTTCTTGTCAGGTTGATCGAGTCAAATCTACAAAAAATGGACTATAGGTTGTCTCCACTCTTGAAATGGGATGTATTTGACTTGTTGACCACCTTTCATCACCTAATTTATTGATAAATATACATACAAAATTCTACAAACACACATGCAAAAGGGGAAAAATGGTTAAGAATTAGGATGTAGGGATTTTCCTTTGTCAAATCCCACTTTGGTAATCAACTCCTTAATGAAGAAATGAAATGAACAAGGAAAGATGAATAAACAACATACAAACATCCTCAATTCACCACAACCTTGTTAAAGAAATATGAAGATATGTCAATGGTTGCTCCAAGATGCTTAATTGATGTTTGATTGAATGATGCAAAGTACTTGAACATGAACTTGATGAATTAGGAGATGCTTGAATGAATTAGGTGAATGGGAGTTGAAATGAGAAGAAAAACACTTATTTATACACACTTGTGGCCTAATAACCCAATGATACCTCATCACATGCTGACATAATTTAATTTTGAATAAAAACCCAAAAGAAATTTTGAAATATTTTGAATTTGGAGCCAAGAGGGACTCATTTACCACACATGGAAAATGGGTCCCACCTTGGGCTTGTAAGTGGGTGTCAGGAATTAAGTCTCATTTAATGTTGTTTGTCAGGTTTACATTCAAAAATACACTTAATTAAGCCTTATGAGTGCATAAAGTGGTCATATAAAGCATAAGAAACATGTAAATAGTGAAATTAAGCCTAGAAAAAGTGTGAAATATTGTTACAAGGCTTTAGAACACTTTAAAATAGGACTTGATAAGTGATGCATATGTGATTTTTATGTGAATTGTAATGAGAAGAGTCTGGAAAAGTGTAGAAATATGTTACAACATTTCACAACACCTTCACAAGGCACCTTAATTTGAATGTTTAGGACCTAATGTCAATGCATAAGTTACATTGTAACATTAAATCAAAGAAAAATAGGTCAAACATCATGAGAGAAAGATCTAAAATACCATGAAAATGTTAATGATCCATTTTTTTATGGTACATCTTCAAAAAAGCTAAAGTCTCTATTGAAATAGCAGGTAGAGGAGACTAAATAGCTACCAATATAAGAGGTGTAGAAAGAGGAGAAACATGAAGATATGCCTTTGGGTCATCAAGACAATCAATACTATTTCAATAAGCAAGTTTCTCTTTAGTATCATCATCATACAAAGGATTATCCTCATTATCCTGGGAGAGAAGCATGTCTATAGTTGGATTATCTAGGAATGGAGGTTCCATGGGATCTCCATATATTTCCCATAGAGTGGTCTAGAAATTGCAAGGGCACTCAATGTGTGACAGAGCCCATGATGTGTGGTCTCCAACACTTAAACCAATTAATCCTAAGACATGATCATTTCTACTTTCCCATATAGATTTCTACCAACATGCAGTAGGTTCACGAATAAGTCCAAACAAATGAGGCAATAAATGAATCCATCAGCAGTGCTTTAGGATTCCATCACACCATAACTTATATTTTCCTTCTCCCAAACTAATGAAAAATGGATAATTTCTAATTCCCATTTTTAGACTAGATAATTACCCCCTTTGGAACTTTATTTCAGTTCATTAATTACAAAATGCCCTGCATAATCCCCCAAAGAAAAATACAAAAAATCAATACTTTATAAGTTGAGTGCATGAATTTCTAATAAATACCTCTTGATTTTTGGCACTTTATAATTATGCATAAACAATTATTGTTTAGTTGCACTTACAGTTTTAGAAAGTGCCTATAAAAAAGGAGAAAACTCTAACATGAAAAAGCCAAACTAGATGCCTCTAATAGCTTTTCTACCAAACCAACACAAAAAAGACTATCTATAGCATTTAAATGTGCTCTAATAGATGCACCACATTCCAACTAAAAACCATACCCAAGCTTCAAATCACCAAATCCATAGAGCTTTCCTTCATTATATGCTATGAGAGGATATGGAATCAACTATAATGGATCAATCATCAACTAAAGTTGAACCCAATTATGGCTTATAGATTCACCTCCTGCTACAATTGTGTGTAGTGAAATCAAGAGCCAAAAAGGTTGTTGATTCCCTCTAGGTGCCTCTATGAGCTACACCAAATATGGATCTGAGAGTGGTGTGTGAATGGAACGTGGCTTGAACCAATTTCATCAATCTGCATTGAATTGAATCGGCCTGGGGTGATGTTAGATGTTGATTGTGTGTTAAATGGAAATTGCTTCCTCCTATATGGGAAGCAATGGTAGAAAATAGTATTCACCACCATGTCAAAGGCGTCAGATCAATGAATAGGTTCTAGCACACCAATTAACAGGCTTGGGTCTCCTATGAACAACAAACAAACCACAAGTTTGGTAGATTTTAAACACAACTCCATAGGGTTTTGATGCAAGGTATGCAAAGTGCACTACTTGAAAACACTAGAGTGTGCCTTCATGTTACACCTCTTGCAACCGTTTATGGAAAAATATCAAATTATAAAATGTAATAGGGGTTGGGTCTATTTTAGCTAAATGCAATAAAATTGTTCAACTATTGGCTTGCAACAATCTCCAATCCATGCTCTGATACCATAGTTGAAATTAGGAAGATCTAGGAGATAAGAAACAAGCACATGAACAATGTAATATTGTATTAAGCTTGATTGTTAACAATGAGATCAAACCCTCATTATAAAGAATGAGGATAAGAAAATAAATGCCACAAGATTAGGAAATCACATGCCAAGGATTGAGGAGAGGACTCCTCATCTTGCAGTGATGGTGAGTTACTCTCCTCTATGCAAGGGAGAGGTGTCAAGAGGGATTGGACACCTCTCAAGTCACCTCAACAACCTTGACACCTCATGGGGAATGAATCAAGTATTAATTCCAACATGTAACTAGGCTTAAGTTAGCCTATCTAGAGTAGAATACACTAACACATTTTAATTAATATTGCATTGTTAAAGGAATCATAAATAGAAAAATATGTTGAAAAATAAAACTTTAAATATTTTTATTTAAATTTAATTTTTTTAATGTTGTTTAATGTGCAGAGGGATTATATAGCAACAGCAAAAGGTGGAATACAATGCTCTAAGCATGTTAGCAAAAGACTTTTCTTTCTCAAGGAGAAAAAATATAATATGATATTGATTAAAAAAAATCTACATCACAATATAACATAGAGATTTCTAGATAGCTATAGCTATCAACAAAGAGGAAGAAAAAAGTCAAGGAGCTTTCATAAAACTTATCAACACCTCCAAATGTAACAATGATTGAATCAACAAGAACTCATAGAAAATATTACCCATTTATGTAAATTTGACACATTTATGTATCAAAATATTAATATTTAACAAAATATATAATATTTATAAAGTAAACAACACAAACAATTTATGTCAATGCAATAAATAAAATAACTCTAAAATAATATTTTTTCCACATTTTCAAATAAGATATATTTAAAACATCTATAATAATTAGTTGATAGGCTATTTTGTTTGAAGTTTCCACCGGGAGTTTTGTCAGCCCAGCCATGAATTAGTTTTTCCGGCACTGGGGGGTTGTCGGCCGGTGTGGAGGGAACCATTTTTTTTTGGGCGACATTGGCATTCATAATTACATGGGTTGGTGGTGGTGGAGAATGGTGTCATTGTAATAGGGAAGGTGAATGGTAAGTGTTTTTTGGCGCAAGTGCCAATGCATCTTCTTGTCGATGTATAGGGGCAAAGGCGAAAGTAAATGCAATATTGAATGTTGCCATGTGGGAAAGCATACTTTGATTAAGTTGCATTGTCGAAAGAGCCATTGTGGCATGGGTTTGATACCAAAATACTATTAAAATCGATAGCCTTGGCTCCATTTTTTAGCAGGCTTGAGGGTTGTAAAATTGTTGTACAAAATTTGTAAGTCTTTTTCGATGGGTATTTTGTGGAAACCAGTAATTTATTTTTCATGTATTTCATTGTCTATTTATTGCTGCTTTTGATAGCAGGTTGGAGGGTTTTAACATTGATCAAGTGTTGTAAAATGTGTGAGAAATTATATTGATTAATTTGCATTGTCGAAAGAGCCATTGTGGCATTGGTTTGATAGCACATTATTTATTGTTCATGTCTTTCATCTTGTCCTTATTGTTTTGGTTCTATTGTAGTTAAATATGTTATCTCTCACCCAATAAACAAGGCTATTATTTTTTAAGTTTCCATCTTGATTTTCGTTAGCCCATCCATGAATAGGATTTTTGGGCACCAAGGGTCTGCCAACGGGTAGTGAGGGAACCCTTTTTTTTTTTGGCAACATAGGCGTTGGTAATTACGTGGGTTAGTGGTGGTCGAGAATGGTGTCATTGTTATGGGGAAGGTGAATGGTAAGTGTTTATTGACGTGAGTGCCAATGCATCTTCTCATTGGTGTACGAAGGCGCAAGCCAAAGGAAATGCTATATTGAATGTTGTCGTGTGGGAAAGAACACTTTGATTAAGTTGTATTGTCAAGGGATCCATTGTGGTGTGGGTTGCACACTAGACTATTGTTAAAATTGTCGCCTTTGGCTCCATTTTTTAGAAAGTTGGAGGGCTGTAAAACTATTCTTCCACAAAACTTGTAAGTCATTTTCAATGGTTTTTTTTTTGCAGAAATGAGTAATTTATTGTTCATGTGTTTCGTTCTATGTTTTTGGTTGCTTTTGATAGCAGCTTGGAGGGTTTTAACATTGATGCGATGTGAAATGTGAAAGAAAGTATATTGATTATGTTGCATTGTTGGAAGAGCCATTGTGGTCTTGGTTTGATAGTAGATTATTTATTCTTCATGTTTTTTCATTGTGTGCTTATTGTTCCTTTTGATACTACATTGGAGGGTTTTAACATTGATGTGGTGTGAAGTGTTCGAGAAAGTATATTTCAATTAAGTTGCATTATGGAAATAGCCATTGTGGTATTGGTTTGGTAGCAGACGACTATAAAAATTGCCGGCTCCTACTCCATTTTATAGCATTTTGGAGGGTTTTAAGGATATTGTGCGATGGAATCTGTAAGTGGTTTTACATGGTAATTTTGCATGAATGATTAAGTTGTTGTTCATGTGTTTTGTTCTTTGTTTATTATTCATTGTTATTTGTTTGTATCTTATTTGTTATACCCATTTTAGATAGTTGAAAAGATAATCGTTCTCTGTGAATGGTTTTATTGCAGTTAAATCTTTTTCCTCTCACCCAAAAAATTAGGTTAGGGTTAGTGGTTTGTATCTTTGTAGTTATACCCACTTTTGGAGACGTCAAAGACATTATCGGTCTATATGGATGGATTCATTGGAGTTAAATATTCTTTTCTTGACAAAAAAATATGGTTAGGGTTAGTAATTTTTCGTAGGTTTCATTTTTTTATTGTGCTTATTGTGCTCCCATGCTTTTGATTATGGTTATTGGGCAGTGAAATTAATTCTTCTATTTGCATATATACATTTTTCTTTTCAGTGATCTTGCATGCTTTTGATTTGAATATAGTGTTCGTGTTTTTGTAGTCTGCTAACAAATAGTTGTAATTGTATAAGAGGAGTTGCATTATCTACCATTTAGTTATATAGAAAAATAGGGAAATTGTAACAGAATTGGTAGTAAAATATATATACATGCATTTATCCATATATACATATATAAACAGATGTATAAACATTTATTAGCCCATAGGATATTTTGTTTGAAGTTGTTGTTGGGATGTTCCTTAGGTTAGTCGTGAATTGGATTTGTCATAAAAACATACATACATGTGTTTATCGATATATCGATATATGTTGGCATGTTTATCAGGTCAACTGTGAATTGGATTTGTATGATTTTTAGGTCAGCTGTGAATTGGAATTGTATGTATATGTATATGTACATGTATATGTGTATGTATATATATGTATATCTATATGTAAGTGTGTGTGTATATATATATATACATATATATTTGTATATATATATATAGACACGTATATATACTCTGTGTAGACACCAAAATTTTGTTTAAGCTTGCAACTTCAATATTCTTCATAATTCGTATTCTTCTATTGATTAAATAATGTAAATTATTTAATTATTCTCTATAGTCTTCATTTCTTCTATTGATTAAATAATGTCAATTATTTAATTATTCTCTATAGTCTTCATTTCTTCTATTAATTAAATAATCTTAATTATTTAATTAATTCACATTTTGTTTATTCTATCTGATTAATTAAATAAACGCTTTTTATTTAATTATGTTACTAATTAACCTTATCCTTCTTGTTAAATTAAATAAATTCTTATTTAATTTACTCTTTATCATACTTCAACTATAATTAAATAAATTCTTTATTTATTTAATTATTCATTTAAATCCCTTCATCACTTAATTAAATAAATCTTATTTATTTAATTATTCTTCAAATATCAAGTCTTGAATGAAATGAATTATTTAATTCATAAATTCTATTTTAATGCGTTCATCTATATTTAGATAATTGTGTGAGTTATCTAAGTATTCACTTTGACTTGACTCAACATCTATTTTAATCACTCAGTTAACTCTTGATTTAATGTCTGAGTGGCTTTCTCGAGTAATCTCTTCGTGAAATCATTCAATCATCCAGTTCTAACTCATTTGCGTGTACATGCGGATTAATTAAATATTCCTATTTAATTAATTAAATCTTGTGTGTGCATTCGAACAAGAGTTGCTTTAATCCATCTTCATCTTTGTCATGCAAAGATAATTCTTCTATTTTTGAATACCAAACTAGAAGATTAAATCATTTATTTAATCTTTAATCCTATTTCTAATTTGTATCATTCATGTCACTACTGACAGTTATCAGAATGCATGTTTAATTAGTCAATCTCAACCGTTCGTTGATCTTTCAATCATGGCCTGTCATTCAAATAATCAATTTTCTATAAATTGATCTGTCATTCTTCATTCCAATCTCTCTCAAAATCGAAATCTCTTTTTGAATCTTGTGAGCACTTGTCTTGAATCTTCGATGTTTTGCTAAATCATTATCTTAGGCTATACTTGCACGAACTTACGAGAAATCTGAGGGAAATTATACTATACAAGCAAAATGGAGAAGGGCAATCGAGATGAATCATGGAAATACGTTTGAAATTGGTGAGATTGTTTCAGTTTGTTCGCATTATTACTTTCCTTTGTTCTTTGTTGCTTAACATTAGATTTGCATTTCAATTTAGTATTGCATGTTTGCTCCTAATCTGTTTCTTATGCATTTTCTTAGCGTTACATTTGGTGAACCCGACGTGAAGACACCATCTTCGCGTATCCGTAGACTTTTATTTTGATTTTTACAAGTTTTTCGAATGGAACGACGCATCAATTTGATGAAGTGATGCAATTGACTTCCTAAACTACATCTGACACCAGAAAAAATGCATCTGAAAAGCTACGACGCATCTGAAAATTCCCGAACCACAATTGACTAGTGAATACCAAGATGCAATTGAAGATAATATCGAGGCATCTAACTAGTAACACAATGATGCAATTGACTGGTAACCTTTGTTTCTTTTTTCATAAATCTGACATTTTCAATTAATTTTGTGTGTTACTAATATCTAATTTTCAGCGTGTGGCCTTTTGGAGTTAACAAGTTTTTGCAAGACGATTGATGAAGACGATATTGAAAACTACTAACATGTTTTTCTATAGGACACTTGTCAAATACCCTAGTTAATTTTTGAAACAGATTGTTTGGTAGTGTAGCAAATATTTCGTTTGGTTTAAAATTAACAAGTGTCTACTGTGTTTGGTGTGAAAGCACAAGTTTGGTTACCCTCACGACTTGGTACATCGAAGTATCCTCTCCCCTTGCCCATCTGTGCAATCCTAGGTGTAAGAGAAATGGTTACCAACTCTAGAACTTGGGCTTGTTCTGGTGGGAAAAAGTACTCACCCCAGGATGACTCAGACCAGTAGCACCCTGAACTCGAGGGACTTCTAGCCAGTATATAAAAGTGGTTTCTTGGGGAAAACCCAAGAATCACGAGTATGGTTTTGATGAGATGGATTCGAAAGGGAACTCTCGCCATATGGATCATGCCCCACAAACAAAATGCCCATACTAAATACCTTTTGTTTTAGAGACCAACCTATTTGTGGTCGTTGCTTGGTATAGTGCAGGGTACAATATCATGCCCGAAGAGACTCACTACTGATCCCCTTGAGTAGAGATAGCAGTTCTTGGGAGGTCATTGCCCAAATAATTCAAAATTGGTGTGCTCGAAAGACGTTAATGATTCATGGAGGGGAGCCAATGCCACTAAATTTCTAAGCTATCCGCTCTCGAGAAGGAAAGGTGTTTATCACCAATCCAGGGTATTTTCGGTGGGCTATACCAAGTATACAAACCCTAGGCCTTTGGCCTATTAGGATGTGCTTGTCTATTATCAACCTAAATGTTCTTTGAGTCCAAAATCGAAACTGAAAACACTTTGTCTTATGATTGTCTTTGATTTCCAAAATTTGATCACAGAAAATGGAAGCAGTTTAAAATCTCATCACTGAAAATACACAGAGAGTCGCAACTGTTCACCAGAAGGTTGCAATTGACTTTTAGAGTTGCATCTATTTAACTTTGAGTCGCATCTATTTTCACGAGTCACATCTGTTTAGCTTTGAGTCGCATCTGTCAGTATCAGTCGCATCTATCTAGCGTAGAGTCACACCTGCTAGTTTCGCTCGCAATTGCTTTGCAAAAAACCACATATGTCATATTCTGAGCTGCAACTGTCATTACAAGTTGCATCTGTTAGAAGGTTAACCACATCTATCAGAGTCACATATTGAACTTTACAAGAGAAACATAATTGATCATTGGAAAACCGCAACTGTTAACTTGAACCGCATTTGTGAAATCCCACGACGCATCTATTTGATTATCAAAAAACTAGAATTCACAGTCACTGTCCAGTCAACATGATTGTACCAATTTTAGTTGTCTTTACACAAATAGTCCTTGAACATAAACCTGAAATGATTTGCTCAATTTTGCATCCTTTAGGTTCATTCGGTCATTACCATAGTTGTCTTAATTTAGAGTTTAGTTTCATCTTATAATACATATTACCTTGCATTAAACTTCTAGAAAGGTCACTTTTACAAACTTTAGGATTAGTCCACCATCTACACTCTAGAAAAGTCATAGTGTCAACAAAATCTATCATTGAACCTAGTTTTATCAGTTTATCCTTTGTCCTACACAGAGTCCTCCTAGCTCATCAGTCTAGTTAGGAAACTCAACTTGTCTTTGATCCGCATCCTACATTGGTTCCTTGACTTAAACTAAATTGATGCCTTGGTTAGAATTTAGGTAGTTGGTCCCTTTGTCTTGGGTTTATAGAATTGATTATTTTAGAATCTTGCTTAGGCCTTGCATCTTTAGATTTTAGGCTAGTGTCATCCTAGAACATTCCTTATTTTGCATACGAAAATCCCAAAAACATAGACTAGGGTCATATTGTTCATAGATATAGTTTTGTATTTCTCGCATATTGAGCTTGTCTTACATGGTTGAAACTAGGTCTAAGAGAAGAGAGAGAGAAAAAATGTCAAACCCAAATGAATTCATCAATCCATTTTCTTCAAGACCTCATAAGACTCTATTAGACAAATTGACCACTAGAAACACTCAAGGACATATTGCAGTAGACAACATAGAGGCTACCGCACAGGACCCTGAGTTTGCCTCTTTCATAGATGAGTACCTAGCAAATGATCAACAACGATACTTAACCAAATTGCTAGTTGAAGGTGCTACCTTACCTACAGGATTTGATATCAGCACCTTACAAACTCAACCTACACAAGGGACAAATACCATGACTGCCAGTACTACTATACCTCAGGTCAGCACAACTATGCCATCTACCACACCTACACAGAGTACGACAATCCATACATCCCCATTTGGTACATCTAGCATGACATCGGGATTTAATTTAACTATAGGGGCTTCATCATGCACTCCCTTCGGTCCTCTTGTTGGGAGTAAAAGGCATAAAACCTCAGCCTCTACACCTTATGTCGGTGTCACAAGTTCACAGTCAACGGTCATACCTAATACTAGTATCACGAGCACCATACCACAGTCAACGGCCATACCTAGTGCTCTAGTCACTAGTACTATACCATGGATTACACAAATAGGGGGTATTCCCTCCTTCCCATATGGCAATCAGAATCCAGTCACGCAGATTTCGAGTCAGAATCCATTCTCCCAAATTGGTACTTAGAATCCATTCACACAGATTCCGAATCAAAATCCATTCTCTCAGATTGGTGGTCATGATCCATTTTCATAGATTCCAAGACACCAATCATTTACATAGATTCCCAATCCAAACCCCTTTTCCCAAAGTGGTACTCAGAATCCGTTTACACAGATCCCAAGTCAACACCAATTTATGCAGATTCCAGACCAGAATACATTTACAAACATTCCAAATCCAAATCCACCTCAGATGCCAATGTTCAATCGAAACCCATCATGAGACTTTGGATTTCAGAACACATACATGGATCCACATAATCCCCCTAGCACATCTTTGACCCAAGTTGATGTCTTACAAACACAAATGCATGCATTACAAATGCAAATGGATAACATGTCAGTGTCAACTAAGAAATCATTTTCAACAAAGGACATATGCCCATTCTCGTTTGATAGATCATTGTACATGACCCCTTTCCCTCACGGATATGTCATACCGAATCTCCCTAAGTACAATGGCAAACAAAATCCAATAGAACATATAAGGGAATTTTCTACCATATGCATAGATGTCGCTTATGACCCCACATATCTTATGAGGCTATTTCCAAGAAGTCTTGTAGGAATTGCACTAGAATGGTTTTCGGGTCTAGATTCTGGCATTAGATCTTGGGGTGAACTGGTTGAGAAATTTGTGGAGCAATTCTCATTCAACATAGACCACGAGATAAATATAGCAACCTTGTGTCACACAATGCAAGACAAAGGGGAAACATTCATTGCTTTCTTCCAGAGATGGAGAACTATAGCTAGTAGGTGTCCTATTGAGATACCTGAAAAACAAAAATTTATAATGTTTCAAGAAAACCTTCATGCAAAACTCAGGAGTAACTTAAGGGTACATTGTTGTACATATTTTTCGGAACTAGTGGAAAAGGGGGTTATAATAGAGAAGGATCTCATTGAAAAGGGTGAACTCAAGACATCAACATCTAATAGAAACCTGATTGTACAAAACACCCCCACTAATCACAACAGATTTTGGTCTCACAACAAAAATGTCACCAATGATGGGGTGGTTGATGCTAAAACGCTACAAGCAGGACCCCTCCTCACATTACAAGGACCTCATACTTTTTCCAACATGGTTAATGATGTCAATCAACCTCCTAATGTAGTCCAAAATACTCAACATCCACAACAAAGAAGATTTAAAAAATGTGAGTTCACTCCCTTAGGGGAACCCATTGAGTCGGTGTTCAAACAACTGTTACAACATAATGTTATACAGCTGCAGGAACCAAGACAATACAATCTAGGAAAATTTAAGCTAGCTTGATGGGATGACAATGCCTTTGTGATTATCATAGAACTAAAGGACATAACCTACAAAACTGTCGACAACTAAAGAATATCATACAGGATCTTGTCGAAAGGAGAATTATTGAAGTTAGTGGACAAAAATAGAAGTCATCAAACACTGATCATCAAGTATTTTCTGACCCACTACATGACCATGGGAAAGGAATTGCCCCTAGTTTGAGTACTAAGACCAATATGTCAGCCAACTATGCCAATGTCAAGCATGATTATAATAGTGGAAAAATCATTCACCGCCTTCGCACCGCTGATGAGAATATCAATACCATTATTATCAATACTAATCCTTAGTGTATGGTCAATACTCAACATACTAAGTTCACTATCCAAGGCCCTCCATCGCAGAAAACACCCTAACCTTCCAAGTTACAATATAACCTTCTTGACCAGTTGGGGAAGACCCTAGCCCAAATCTCAATCTTGGAATTGTTGCGTATTTCCCCTGAGCATCGATCTATCCTCGATAAGGATTTACAGAACACCACGGTCCCTAATGATCTTGATGCCAATCATTTCTAGGAAATAGTGGGTTACTTGACCAATAATCACCATGCCACATTTTCTAAACAAGACTATGCAAGTAAAAAGACGAATTGCAATGACGCTTTACATCTAGAAGTCCTTGTTGATGACACCAAAGTTAGACGAGTTTTGGTAGATGGAGGAGCGGGGTTAAATATATGTAGTTTAAAACTAATTAAGGCTTTAGGTATTTTAGAAGCATGCGTAGACACGACCAAAAGTATTGTCATAAAAGCTTATGATGATGAGGAATGAAAATCAAAGCGGGTGGTAACACTTCCTATTAGAATTGGTCCTGTAGTAATGGAGACAAAGTTCCAGGTCTTGGATTTCACCCTCCCTTATAACCTTCTGCTAGGTAGACCATGGATTCGTGCCATGAAGGAAGTCCCTTCCACATATCATCAGTGTCTTAAATTCCCTTAAAATGGCACATAAATAACTATAGATGGTGATCCAGATCCCTTCCAGTATTGCACCAATCTAAAGGAGATCCCCCAACGCCAAGTGCCAGTAAACCAAGAGGCCTCATCATCCAATTCATCCTCCTATGTTGATCTAGCCACACTCACTCGAACATCTATTTCACCCTCAATTCCTACTATTCCTAGGGTTGAGATCCAAGACAAGGGTTGTGGAGAGTATTACATGAAAACTTCTTATTGTGTTAGCCATTTGATTCCTCCTAAGTCATACAGTTTACCTATATCAGATAGGAGACAATCTACAGTCACTATACACATTCCTCCCACAACAACTTTTACTAAATGGGGTGAATTAAGCAAAGATGCCATAGATACAAAAGATGTCACTTCCTGGCTGTATAGGGAAGATGATGAGGAACCCCTCTTACTTGCTCATATTCCTACAAATCTATATGGAAAGGGTTTCAAAATCATGCAAAGCAAAGGATATGATGGACATAGTGGTTTAGGCTTAAACCAAGATGGGAGGATTGAACCAATATTTGTTTCTCAGTGGAAAAAAAGGAGTAGGGCTAGGGTTTCAACCGATTCAGATTGGTGTTCCTAGTACCCCATTACCCTTACTTGAGGAAGTAAGCACTTCAGAAGATATTAAGACATCTCATGAACCAGTGGACCAATATCATTGTGACTCCCCTGACTCTAATGATTATGAGTGGGATTCCCTATCCTATACTTCTTCCATGGACCTTGACAAGTTATTTGGAGAACTTGACTTGATGTTAAGTTCCTCACCAAATCCCTTGAATTCCTGTCCACCAAAGAAATTGAAAAAGGAGGAGTGGTTTAAACAATACTATTGGGAATCACTTGATTCTACCTTGTGGCAACCTGAGCCACCTGTTTCCGATAGTCAAAACTTGGCATTAGGGCCACCTATCCATCCACCTAGACTCAAACCTAGGAGAAAAAAGGATCTGGTACAAGACTTTTGTAACCACATGAATAATTCAATCTTTACCTTGACCCAATTAAACTTTGATAACTCTGATGATGACATGCCCTTATTTTATCCCCAACTCATTGATTGGGACCAACAAGACACACCTGTCTTAGACATTTTTGAGAACGCTGAAGCAATTGCTGAGTTCCTGGGATTACGAGAAGGCATACCAAATGGGGATCCTAAGGCTAGTTTTACCATTGACTTGGACAACAAAGCATATTTTGGGGAATCTGTTCAACCCTCCAGTCACAAAAATGAGAAAAAGAATAAACAAAATAAAAAGGATGAGTCTCTAGGTGAGAACCGAAAGGCACCTTTAGACAATGAAAAAGTAAAAAGAAAGGATGCATCTGAAGGTGAAAACCTCTCTAAGGTACCTAAGGATGGAGGTTTGAACATTCTCCCCATTGCATAGGAAAATTCACCCATGCTTGTTGAAGAATTAGTAGAAGTCAGCATAGGTACCAAAGAGAATCCTCAACTGGTTTATTTTGCAGCATCATTGACAATAGAAGAGCAGCCGGAGTTCCATAACTTCTTTGCACAGAGATAGATAAATTTTGCTTGGTCATATGCCAACATGCCGCGGTTGGATCCTAAAATTGTTCTACATCATTTTCCCTTACAACTAGGTGCCAAGCCAGTGAAACAAAAATTGAGAAAAATGCACCTACAGATTGCTTTGTTAGTCAAGGTAGAACTCAAGAAACTCTTAGACGTAGGTTTCATTAGATCTATCGACTATGCAGATTGGATTTCCAATCTTGTACCAATGACTAAACCAACTGGGGGGATCCACATCTACACTAATTTTAGAGATATCAACAAAGATTTTCCTAAGGATGACTTCCCTTTGCCTAACATAGACATGATAGTTGACATGACAATAGGATATGAGATGTTGTCCCTTATGGATAGATTTTCAGGATATAATCAGATCAAAATTGCAGCTGAAGACCAACCTAAGACAGCTTTCACTTGTCCTTGGGGAACGTATTGCTGGAATGTTATGCCCTTAGGACTCAAGAATGTTGGAACAACCTATCAACGGGCCATGACTACTATCTTTCATGATCTAGTACACACTCTTATGGAGGATTATGTTGATGAACCTATTGTAAAATCCAAGACAAGGGCAGAACATTTATAGGTTTTATACAAGATATTTCAGAGGCTGGAGAAGTATAAAGTGAGACTCAATCCAAAGAAATGTGTGTTTGGAGTCAAGTCAGGAAAGCTGTTAGGTTATATCATTTCTAGACGAGGCATTGAAGTGGATCCGACTAAGGTAAAAGAAATCATGGACATGCATCCACCTACTAATCTTAGTCAACTAAGGACATTACAGGGAAGGGTGCAATCTATGAGAAGATTTATAGTGCAGTTAGCAAATATGACATCCTTTTCAACATCTACTTAAGAAAGGAGTACCCTTTGCATGGACATCCAGGTGTGGAGAGGATTTTCAAATGATTAAAGAATATTTACTCACACCACCTGTCGTAATGCCACCTATTCAAGGAAGACCATTGATTCTTTATATTACAGCAACCCATTCATCACTCGGAGCATTGCTTGCACAGAATGAAGATGAAGCCCAGTGTAAATTATTAATTTTGGTAGGTTATGAGCTCAACTATAGTACCATTGAATGTGCCTATCTTGTAGTAGTATTTGGTACTCAAAAATTGAGGCACTATATGCTAAACCATCAAACAATGTTGATTTCTAAAATAGACCCTCTGAAATATCTTCTCAACAAGGCAGCATTAACAGGATGATTGGCCAAATGGGCTATGATACTTAGTGAGTATGATATCTAGTATGAAGAAAGAAAGGCTATTAAATGATAGGTCATTGCTGATCAGTTAGCTAATGCACCCATACAGGCAGATCACCCATTAGTTGCAGAATTTCCTGATGAGTTCATATTCACAATTGACACAAACATAACATGGAAACTATACTTTGATGGCTCACATACAAATCATGGTTCATGGGCAGGTATACTGTTTACTACACCACAGGGTGATTCCATCTCTAAGTCATTCAAGATTGCATTTCCATTCACTAACAACATAACAGAGTATGAAGCTCTAGTGACAGCGTTACACATGGAAGTCAAATGGAAAATTAAGATTTTACAAGTATATGGGGATTCTCAACCAGTAACTCCATGTAAATGATGATTATGAGACTATGATCTAGAAGCTCGTTTAAATACAAGTGCATGGCTGATAAATTTTAAAGAGCACTTCTT
>VDFB02390300.1:40123-242942 GCA_007258455.2 Sequoia sempervirens | reverse complement strand
CATGGCTACTCCACCCCCTCTGTGCTAACTGTCCTAGTGTGGGTCCTGGTCTGGGACCTGCTACTATGTGCCTCTGAGAAACTGGGAGCCCGTCTCTCTGGCAGAACCTCTGCCTCATAAAGATCCCTATAATATCTCTCTCTCTCTAGCTCTGACTAGCTCTTTGGCAAAGGCAACTAATGTCCCAGTACATAAGGCTCTGAGCTCTGAGAATCTTTGTTCTGTCTCCTATCGCTGAGCTATATCTTGGTCTCTCTCCATCACCACTTTTTCCCTCTCCATCTGATACGCATCCCTCTCAGACATCAAAACTCTCATCTGCTACTCCAAGGATGCAACCTAAGCACACAATGTATCTGTGTCCAGATCCAGTACCCCTATCTCATCCTGTCTGCCCCTCACTCTCCTGTCCTCCTCATCTAACTCCTCTAGGATCTGATCCTGAATCTCTCTCTCGTGGTCATCATCCTCCTCATCATCCTCCTAGTAAGTGCCCAACAAACCCAAGGCATCAATCTCTGCCTCCTCTCTGCCTGCCTCCTCGATACCTACCTCCTCCTCTGCTGGGATGTCTAGAATTGCCACCTCTGTAGGCTACACCTCCTCTCCGCCTATGCAGTATCCACCTCCTCCCCTCCTCTCCCAATATCTGGCATGGCCACATCCTCCTCTCCTCATCCCTCCTCACAAATCGGTGACAATGGTGGCCCTCGTCCCCTCCAACCACATCTCCCTCTCCTGCCTCCACGCCATCCACCTCGGCCATCATCTCCTCCATCACCACAACCTACTTTGCCTCCCTGACCTCTACCTCTGTCGTGCCTACCTAGTGGACCTATCCATCGCCGCTCTACCGGTGTTGGCTGCTCTAGATCTATCAGTGGAATTGGTCTATGTATTGCCCACCACTGATCATACTCCTCTATCATCCCTGGATCTACTGGACCATCCCTCCATCCCCATGGAACTACCTATAGTGCATCAATGTCAGGCTCTACTATGGCAATAGGAATCTCTGGACCCCATAGGGGGACCTCTCGCGATGATCTCGCAAACTCTTCCCGTCCTTTAGGCACATCCTACACCTCTCCAAACTGTCGCAAGACACGATCTGGCAACTGATGCTCTATAATGTGGACATGTGACACTGTCCACCCAACTAAGAACTGTGTCTATCAGCAAAATGGCAAATGCTCATCCTCATCTGACCACTCAGCACAACCCAAGTATGGTCTCCATGTAAACTGCTCCATAGTGTCTATGGCATGTCTGAAATAACCCGTATCTCATATGTGGTGCTGATTATTCGCCCCCGCATAACGGAAGGCATAAGGAGCTCCATGTGGAAGATCAACTATCACATGTGGCCAAAAAATGGCGATGTGTTCCCATGCCCATACCATCAGGAGTGTGGTACCACAACTCATGGACTGTGCCTCTTGGTAGGAAATATCATGCAAATGAAAGTATAACATCCCGAGCACACATGAACCCCAAGCATACACCACTCGACGCTCTAGCATGCCTACTAGCATCTCCCCCCACCCCACGGGAAAACCATGACCTCGGTGGTTAGGAAGTACTATGCCACCTATCAATGTACACAATAGATAGTCTAGCTACCTATAACTCTGAGCCAACACACGCCACCTAATCTCATAGTCGTCAAATTCTAACTGCCTAATGTCTGCATATAGGGTAGTATCTGCACATCTCGGCTGTACCCCTCTGGGTATCATACGTCACCTATGTGCCTCTAATAGGAAGTCTGAGGATCCTATAGACATCCTCTAACGTAACAGTGGCCTCTCTAGTCGGTAGGTGGAAAGATGATGTCTCCAAGTGCCACCGCTCACACAAAGCTATCAATAATCCCCAATTTGCCCCAATTTGGGGCATGTCTATCATGTGAAGTAGACCTAGGTGCCATAGGATCCGTCGCTCTGCTAGCCGCAAACTATCTCTGAATCGAAACGTCGTCGGTCTCGACTCCTATGTATATATCGTGTCTAGCACAACCTGCAATGGCATTATACATGCCTTATGTCAGCCTCAATCATATATTCTAGTGCAAACTAACTATACTAAATAAAATTCAAATGCGTTGTTATTTTGCACATGCGTCATTATTTTTTACATGTCTCGCTCTTTAACATATGCGGTGCATAAAATTCATATGCTTCATTATTTTTCAAATGCAGCTAATTATATAACATGCATTACACTAAATTCATATGCACTGAAAAATTAACATTGCATTGCAAAATATTCAAATGAGTTTCAAAATAAACAAATGCGGCTATTCTAAATGCAAATGCGATGCAAAATGTCAAATGTTGTTCATAAATTTACACATGTGTTGAACCACACACAAACTATGCAAAACAGCTAACGTAAAATCGCAAATGCGTTGTTCCACAGACAGATGCGTCTTTCGCACAATCATATGCGGTGATTTATTAAAATGACACATAACAAAAACTTACATTAAATGCATAAAAACACACGCAAATAAAAAAATTCAAAAGCCAAGTTTGAGGTACATATCGGGGGATCCGCATTGGCTGGCCTCTGGAAGGCCCGGATCCTGCAGGCGCGATGGTGAGTGTGCGGAAAAAGTGGCATCCTCACTTTGGGTGCAGAGAAAATTCTCAATTCTAGGGCTAAGTGGGTGAAAATGAATTGTTTTTTACCCATATTCCTATATATACCTAGGGCTTAGGTGGCATTTTTGTCCTACTGGTCGTGTTAACTTCCCATTTCGATCAACCTATACCCGTCCCTAATATTTCCAACCTCAATTTTGCAAATTCCACTGCATACCTTCACCTGTTTTACACTGGAGCATTACTAGGGCATATTTCTTATCGATTTTCTTTGACACAATGCCGAAATAACATTGTATCAAAGAGGGGCAAATGTAGACACCGAAATTTTGTTTAAGCCTGTGACTTCAATATTCTTCATAATTTGTATTCTTATATTGATTAAATTATTTAAATTATTTAATTATTCTCTATAGTCTTCATTTCTTCTATTGATTAAATAATGTCAATTATTTAATTATTCTTTATAGTCTTCATTTCTTCTATTAATTAAATAATCTTAATTATTTAATTAATTCACATTTTGTTTATTCTATCTGATTAATTAAATAAACGCTTTTTATTTAATTTACTCTTTATCATACTTCAACTATAATTAAATAAATTCTTTATTTATTTAATTATTCATTTAAATCCCTTCATCACCTAATTAAATAAATCTTATTTATTTAATTAATCTTCAAATATCAAGTCTTAAATGAAATGAATTATTTAATTCATAAATTCTATTTTAATGCATTCATCTATATTTAGATAATTGTGTGAGTTATCTAAGTATTCACTTTGACTCGACTCGACATCAATTTTAATCACTCAGTTAACTCTTAATTTAATGTCTAAGTGGCTTTCTCGAGTAATCTCTTCGTGAAATCATTCAATTGTCCAGTTCTAACTCATTTGCGTGTACATGCGGATTAATTAAATATTCCTATTTAATTAATTAAATCTTCTGCGTGCATTCGAATAAGAGTTGCTTTAATCCATCTTCATCTTTGTCATGCAAAGATAATTCTTCTATTTTCGAATACCAAATTGGAAGATTAAATCATTTATTTAATCTTTAATCCTATTTCTAATTTGTATCACTCATGTCACTACTAACAGTTATCAGAATGCATGTCTAATCAGTCAATCTCAACTGTCCATTGATCTTTCAATCATGGCCTATCATTTGAATAATCAATTTTCTATAAATTGATCTGTCATTCTTCATTCCAATCTCTCTCGAAATTGAAATCTCTTTTCGAATCTTGCGAGCACTTGTCTTGAATCTTTGATGTTTTGCTAAATCATTATCTTAGGCTATACTTGCATGAACTTACGAGATATCTAAGGGAAATTATACTATACAAGAAAAATGGAGAAGGGAAATTGAGATGAATCATGGAAATACATTTGAAATTGGTGAGATTATTTCAGTTTGTTCACGTTATTACTTTCCTTTGTTCTTTGTTGCTTAACATTAGATTTGCATTTAGATTTAGTATTGCATGTTTGCTCCTAATCTGTTTCTTGTGCATTTTCTTGGCATTACCCTATGCATCTTTGGTGTTATACACATTTTGTATAGTTAGTTGCTTGGTATCTTTCTAATTGATCTAAGTTCAAATTCTTGCAAAGAGGATCATGTAGATTTTGAACAACAACATAATTTATTCTTGTATTTGCATACAAATAGAGCAATTGTATAAAAGGAGTTGCATTATCTAGCATTTAGTATTATAGAGAAATAGGGAGATTGTAGTACAACTATTAGTAAAATATACATTCAATATTGCATTTACTTCATATGACTGCATTATAGGCAAATATACATATGCATATATCTAGATAAAGATATACATACATATGTATATCTAAACACGTTTGTATATTATGTTTCTATGTAATTATGTAGACTATGATTTTAAGTGGAGTTTAAAGTAGCATGTGTAAGTATTTTCTATGCTCTATAAAAATCACGATGATATAGTTATAGCATTGAGTTGTATAGTATTGAAATGTTCATAAGAACAGAGCATTTAATTGTGCATTATGTGTAACATATTGAGTATTGCCTCTATAGAAAATATTTGAAATATATATGGAAATAAATTTTTTAGTTGTGTTTGAAATTGTAATGTGTGTAAATATATCATGTAATCATGCAACTGATTTGAAATATTCAAAATTAACAATGAGAGGAAAATTAATATGGTGGACATTTTTTGTTTAGTCTGCTAAGAAATAGAGTGATTCTATAACAGTAGCTGCATTATCTCGCATTGACTATTATAGAGAAATAGGGAAATTGTAATAGAACTATTAGTAAAATATACATACATGTATTTATGCATATATACATATATATATAGATGTTTAAATAGTTATATATATACATATATATATATATATATATATCTATATATCTATATGGATGTATACATGTATGTATATATATATATATATATGTGTGTGTACACATTTTTGTATATATGTGTGTGTGTGTGTGTATGTATTAATATCTACTTTCTATATGTTTCTATCTCTGAGGTTAAACATAAACAAATCCTGTTTACAACTCAGATGATGGAAATCTTGTCAAAAATTTTAAACAAATAACAAACACTCTACAGATTTATATATTTTTACATCTATATATTTGCAATTTATCTACCCATACAAAACCATAACGGTAGGCATCCATGGGAAATGACTTATAGTTTCCTGAGGAATTTTTTTTTAACATAAACAATAAATAAACCATTTATCCAGAACACCCAAGCAAAACGACCTACATATTGCACAACACCCTAGTTCTAAAACCCAATGGCTGTTTTGAAAACACAACTTAATCAAAGTATACTTTTGCAGCCCCCGACATTTAATATTGAATTTTCTTGCTTCGTCCCCCATTGTACAACAATGCCATAATCTGTAAACCCTTGCACACACAAATAGTTACCATCCAGCTCCCTTCCATATATTATGCAAAAAAATTGTGCCACATTATGTGGGATTAAATATTATAGACAAATTGAGACATTGCAAAACAATTATTGCAGGGAAAATCCTATTGAGGACCTGTTTGATGGAAATCTCGTTGGAAACTTCAAACAAATAACAAGCCATCTACATATCCATATATATACAATTACTCCTATCTTAATCTGCAATTGGGCAATAAAATTACCAACCCTTGTCCATATTTTTACATGAAAGAACCTAGATTTACCTACAATTGTACCCATGGTGACAAGAATAATGCCAAAGCTGCATAGAGATAACTACAATGAATAAACCAGGAATGAAGAAAGCACAACACCATACCTTAACCTTCTCATGGGTTAACACTTACCATCCAGTATACCTATACATGTATATATATGTATACATGCATATATATATATATATGTATATATTTATAGATGTATATATCTTTGTGTGTGTGTGTGTGTGTGTTCATATGTATGTATATATATGTATACTGTACGTCATTTTATATGAGTAGGTTGCATAGATGGTTGATTTATTTTCTGTCTTCTTGTCAAATGTTTGTATCTTTGGTGTTATACCCATTGTGGAGATTTTAAAGATATTGTTGTTCTATATGAATGGAGGAATTCATGTTAAATTTTCTTTCTTCCCTAGCAAAATATGCTTAGGGTTAGTATATATGTATAGATGTGTGTATATATATATATGGATGTATATATATATATATATATATGTTTGTTTGTGTGTGTGTGTGTGTATAGTATATGTTGTTTTATATGAGTAGTTTGCATAGATGGTTGATTTATTGTCTATTTCTTCCTATCAATTGTTTGTATCTTTGGTGTTATACCCATTGTGGAGATTTGAAAGATATTGTTGTTCTATATGGATGCAGGAATTGTAGTTAAATGTCCTTTGTTCCCTAAAAAAATATGCTTAGGGTTAGTAATTAGTTCGCCATTGGTTTATGGTTTTGGTTATTAGTGTCTATTAACCAATGAGAAACATTTAGGCAGATCCTTTGTTTAATAGGTAAACTCTACGGTCTTAGTAAAAGCCATAGAGAAGTGTTCTCTATTTGTCTAAAAACACAAATTGTAAAAGAGGTATTAGATAGGAAATCCTATTCATGGTTGGCTTGATGAAAGTCTTGTTGGAAACTTCAAACAAATAGCCTCTACAAAATGTTGTGAAACCAGCACCATAATGCCTATTTCAAGCATGAAACGTAATCATATTATACTTTTTGATACTATGAAATTTTCGTATGCTTCTTGAATGTCTCCTTAAGAGTTATTTTGCAATTTTCTTGTTTTTGTTTAATATTCACTATGTATGAATATATATATATATGTATGTATGTATGTATGTTTAACTAATAGTGCTTTCACAGTTTCCTTCTTTGTTTATAGTATTGATTAATATTCACTATGCATGAATATTTATATATATGTGTGTGTGTGTGTATATATATATATACATATGTGTATATATGTATATATGTGTATATGTATATATACATATGTATGTATGTTTAACTAATAGTTCTTTCACAATTCCCCTCTTTGTCTAGAGTATTGAGTGGAAAATAGTGTATAATATCTGTAATATGTCTTAGATGCTCTTTCATTGTCCAAATATTTTTATGAGTGTTTAAACCTTTAATAGGGATGGTATTTGGAGGGTTTTATTGGCTTGGCTGACAAAAATCATGACGGAAACTTCAAACAAATAACAAACACTCTACATATCTATATATTTGAAATCACTCTTATGTTAATCTCCAACTACTCCTATGTTAATGCATCTAACAACAAAGATACATACAAAAAAATAAAACAATAAATGAGGTGCACTAAAATTACTAGCGCTTACCATTTTTTTCTGGTGAGTGAAACAAGATTTAAGTATAGTTGCTCCTATGGTAATCGGTATAAGTTCAAAGACACACCGAGATAAGTACAAACAAAAAATCAAGAATAGAAAAACTACAAACCTTGAGCATATTTTTTTATGAAATGAAGAATATTTAACTACAATTTCTCCATCCATACAAAACCATATAGGTAGACATCCATGGAAAAAAATCTTGCAAATCTTGAAGGAAACAATTTTCAAATAAATAGTAAATTAACCATTTATATAAAACAACCTAATGCATATATATGTCATTGGGTTTTTAGTGGCGAGGTTAACCTTCGTAATTATGTGGGTTGGTGGTGGGGGAGAATGGTGTCATGGATATGGGGAGGGTGAATGTTAAGTGTTTTTTCACGCAAGGTGCAATGCATCCTTATGTTGTGCAATGTCCATGGGTGAAGTAAATGCAATATTGAATGTTGGCATGTTAGCAAGTATATATACAATAATTTTATCTGCAATATGTTTATCCTTTCATACTTAACCTTTTCATATATATTCTCACCAAGTTTTTGGAGTTGGAATTTGGACCTTGGGAATTACGTGGGTTGGAGTTGTAAAAAAATGGTGTCCCTTATACTGGGAGGGTGAATGGTAAGTGTTTCTTGGTGCAAGCAGCAATCCATCCTATCATTCCATGGTAGCGATGGACAAAGTACATGCAATATTGAATGTTGGCATGTGGGAATATATATGTATATATATATGTATGTATATATGTATATCTATATATATGTATGTCTATATATGTATATGTATATATACGTATGTGTATATATATGTCTCTATATATGTATACTGGTATATATATATATGTGTGTGTGTGTGTGTGTGTGTGTGTGTGTATCTAGCAACAACCTACTATCAAACCGACACCATAATGGGTCTCTTGAAAATACAACTTCATCAAAGTATACTTTGTCATAGGCCAGCATTCATTTTTACATTTACTTTGCCCACCCCCTTCGTGTAGGGATAGGATGTGCATAAAGGCACTTGTATATGTTTTAGTACTAGTTCTATAACAATTTCCCTGTTTCTCTATAATACTAGATACCAGATATTGCAGCTCTTGTTATACAATTACTCTATTTGTTAGCAGATTGAAAAGAAAATGGGCATCATATTACAATCAAAAGCATGTGAGGACAAGGAGTGTACAAATATATATATGCAAACACAAGAATACATCACATTGTTGTTTAAAATCTACATGATTCTATGATTTGGTTCTATTTAATGTTGGTTTTTGAACAAGTGACATCTTCCTATGGTTCACAAGTGCCCTGCTAATTGTTCTTCTGATGGTGTCCATGTTTGTTTTTCATATGTGTTGCTAAATAATGTGGCTGAAATGTATAATTGATAAGGAAACTCTTACATAGATTGGTTGGCTTCCATCTATATATTTCATGATACTCTTTTTTTTCCATAACAAAATTTTCATTATCACAATTCAACTTGAATGTAATTGCACAGCTTATGAGTATACATACAAGGTCAAGCACATTAACATATGTTAAATTACATGTATAACGATAGATATATGTAAATTAGAAATTACAAATAAACATATAACAAAGTATACATGTGTATGCATGTCTATATAATTGTATATCTATGAATAACTAGAAAAGGAATAGGATAGTTTAAACATTAGAATATATTAAAATATATACACAAAGATTTTACAACTCTTTGTGTTAGCACAATTTAGTCTTCATCATACTAATTGTATGAAATGTGTATAACACTAAAGATACATAGATTGTATATATGTGTCTACATATATATTTATATCTGTGTGTGTGTGTGTGTGTGTGTGTGTGTGTGTGTGTGTGTGTATGTATGTTTTTGTATATATATGTATGTATATGTATATATGTATATATATGTATATGTGGGTTGGTGGCGGTGGAGGTGGTCTCCTTGAAAGGCGAAAGGTGAATGGTAAGTGCTCACTCACCCAATGGTTAATACATTATGCATAGTTGTTGTACAATTGAGGCAGACAAAGTAAATGCGGGCGGATGAAGTAAATATGATATTGAATGTAGCAATCTGGGAAAGTACACTTTGATTAAGCTGCATTGTGCAAATAGAAAATATATGTCCATATGTTTATATGTATATATATGTGTGTGTTTTACATGGGTATATTTGCATAAATGATTAATTTATTGTTCATGCCTTTTGGGCTTTACTTATTGCTCCTTTTGATAGCAGGTTGGAGGGTTTTAACACTGGTATGTTGCAAAACATGTGAGAAAGCGTATAGGCTTAATGCATTATGTGTTTGTATATATATGTATATATATGTATATATGTATACATATATATATATATATGCATACATACATACATATATATATATATACATGCATATATATACATATCTAGAGACATATATATACTCTGTGCATCTTTGCTGCCATATACATGAGATTGTAGAGCAAAACACTTATTGAACATCGAATCAACAAACCAATGGAAGTGTCTCACAGATTTTGACCATTCTGCACCCAACGAGCAATGCAACCAAAGGAAAATGTTTATCCACTGGGACTTATTATGCACATTGAAATGTGTGTTTGTGTCTTTCACATGACTCTATTTAATAGTAGACAATCTAATCTACATTAGTGTTTAATTCTAATACTGCTTTTAGAATTTCTCTATTTCTCTATAATATTTAGTGTGAGGCGATGCAGCTCAGATTTTTTTATAAAATTAAGAAGATTTAACTAGAGTTTCCCCTATCGTGACGGGTATCAAGCCAAAAATGCACAACGATAACTACAAACAATGAATAAGGGCCACAAAAATTACTCACCCCAACCATATTTTTTTCATAGAATGAAAAAGATTTAACTGCAATTTCCCTAAACCCACAGTAAATAGAGCTCCCAACACCAAATATATACAAAGATAATCAAAAAAGTAGACCAATAGTGAGAGAAACAATATTTAACTACAAATGTATGTATGTATGCATAGGAAAATCCAATTCATGGATGCACTAATGTATTATATATATGTTTATATACATGTATGTATGTATGTATATATATATACATGTGTATAGGTATATATATATGCATAAATATATGTATGTATGTTTTACTAATAGCTCTGTTACAATTCCCCCATTTCTGTATAATATGGAATAGAATATATGCTATAGGACAAAGTAGAGTGTAATGATTTTAACAATGGCCTACTACCAAACCAGGACCACACTTGCTACTTGCACAATGTAACTTAATCAATATATAAGTATATGTATATGTGTGTCTATATGTATACGTATATACATATATGTGTATGTCCATATATATATGTGTGTGTGTGTGTGTATGTTGCGTGATACTCTTTTCTGGTCATCTGTTCAAAGCTTCCTATAACAAACTATAATTTTTCATTGTTATTTTCCTTTGTAAGGTAAGATGTATTGGTTAAGTTGTGTTGTCTAAAGAGCCATTGTGTTGTTTCCTGCATATGAATCTATTATAAGAATAGTCATCCTTGGGTCCATTCTATAATAGATTTGAGAGTTTTCAAACTATTGTGCTATGAAGTCTGTAAATCATTTTACATGGGTATTTTGTATAAATCTTTTCTGCACAATATTGAATACCAAACAATCTAGCTTAAATTTTCAATTAAGCCTGTGGTGCTATATGCATTTTGGATAGATCATTGCATCATATAATTGTCTCCATAACATAGACAAAATAGTTGCTACCTTCGAGAACTGGGTTTCAATAATTGATTTGGAAAGTTGCAAGGATAGATGCATTTGTTGATGTTTATAGAGTTTTGTTACAATTTCCCTGGTTGTCTATATCTAAATATGGGTTAGGGGGTGATGGAGTTGGTGACCTTGATATGTGCAAGATGAGTGGTAAGTGTTTTTTCACATGAGGGTGGAGCTTACCAATTACATGGGTTGGGGCTGGTGGAGTTGGTATCCTCAAACAAGGTAAATACAATATTCAATGTTGCAATATGGGAAAGTATACTTTGGTGAAGTTATGCATATATACGCTCTATGCATCTTTGTTGTTATACACATTTTGTACTATTATCCCCTTCGTATCCCTATCAAAAATAGAATGCATATGCATACATACATTTGCAGATACTTTTGCATATACAAATATCTTTGGTGGCTTTTAATGGAATATCTGTAAGATATTGACAATGGTAAAATGGCTATTCTAACAGTGCAACTGAATCAATATATTTTCTTCCATATTTTCGAACACATATTGATTATGCCACAATGCGTATACTAACAATACAACTAAATCAAAATATTTTCTTCCATATTTTGGAGTATACTTTCCCACACTACAATATTCAATATCGCATTCACTTACTGTTGTCGTATTGCACCATAATTGGTGTATACATATATATTAAATTGATGCAGGAGCATCCAGTGGTGTGAGGGGAATCTTGCATCACCCAGAAAGATGCTTTCCATTTATATTCCTGTTGTTTTATTTTTGTAGATGTTTTTGCATTTTTGGATACCCTTTTCGTCAAATAAGAGTTTCCAACTTTCATAACTATTTTTTTGCTTTTTCTGCTCAACTCCTATTTTTAGCAGGTGTAAATTTGAAGGCGTCAAAAGACATAAATTTATTGGAAGGTTCAGGATGGAAAAATAAGCACTTTGGAGAAAGAATTAGGTCAAGATCATTCATGGTTTGAAAGTTATTCGAGTTCTAGTTTCTGCTTTTTGCTTTGAAAAACCTTATGAGTCCAGTTTGAGGTAGTAAACGGTTCCGGATGGGCCTGAAAATTTGCAAAAATCCCAAAGTAGTTAGCAATAGGCCTACTTTGTGGAAAATCATCTTTTCGAGAGCTTTCTGAAAAGGTATTATCATTGAAGATCCAACAGTTGGATTAAAAATTATGGCTTCTAGAAGTTGGTGCATATTTTAGAAATGTGCTAATTTTTGAATGTTAATTTAAATTTGAATTTCAAATTGTAATTTTTGGCGCCAAACCACCAAAACTCATAACTCGAATGTTGTTTTTGGCTCAAAACCAAAAAGGGGCTCTTTATGGGCTAGTTCTGATTTTTGGATAGGTTTTTGGGGAAAGAGTTTGCATGCTGCGAAAAGAGGATTTTCTATAATTTCTGTAAATTTTTTGAGACTTTTGTAGCTTGCATGTATCGCAGATCTCGAGGATTTGGGATCCTCTGCATGTAAGATTTTCATTATTAAATAATAATAAATTTTGTGAGTTGTGTGCATTATTTCTGTGTCTCGAGTTTGCTCCCTCATCAGGTGGTATCAGAGAGCATTTTCTTGAGTGTGTGAACAGATCACCAATCATGAGGAAATTTGCACTAGGACTGTGGTTGTGGGTTCAAGATCTTCAAGATGCCTCCAAGAGTGATTCCTAGTAGGCATGGCGGTGCCAGAGGTGGTAAAGGTGGCAGAAATGCTAGTGGAAGAGACAAATTGATGCATTGCATGAACAAATGAGAAGAGGGTTAAACCTGGGAAGGAGAGGAGAAAGTGAGGATGAAGAGGTTGAAGATTCAGACATAGAAGAGGAAGAAGCAATTGATCAAGATCAGATGCGGCTGATAAGGGCCATTTCAAAGATTAGAAAAAGACCCAGAATAGAAGTCCCCAGTTATTTCGGAAGTCTAAACTCGGAAGAGTTGATCAACTGGATCAACGAGCTAGAAGAATATTTTGAGTATGAAGAAGTAGATGACCTAGATCGAGTTAAGTTTGCAAAAATGAAGCTGAAGGGCCATGCCAATATTTGGTGGAAAGAGGTCCAGTTGGAGAGAAATCGAAGAGGAAAAGGAAAGATCAACAGTTGGGATCACATGGTGGAGAAATTGAAGAAGCAGTTCATACCAGTAGACTACGAGTTAGATCTGCTGAAGAAATTGCAAGGGTTGAAGCAAGGAAGTAGATCTATGAAAGAATACACAGAACATTTTCACAACATGATCATCAGAACAAGCCATGCAGAGGCCAACAAGGAGAAGGTAGCTCATTATTTTAATGGGTTATGACCGAGTATTCAAGAGGAGCTAAGCCTGGTCAGAATGACCACCATTGACAATGCATACCAGTTTTCTCTGAAAGTTGAGGAGAAGCTAAACAAAAGATTTGATAGCAAGCAAACAAGATGAGGAGGTCAAAGCGGAAGGGGTAGTGGAAGATCTTTTGGAAGCTGAAATGAGGATGAAAGGAAAAATGAAGATGTGGGTTCCACTCAAGGCTAGAAGAATGATAATTTCTACCACCCTTGTGATCAAAATAGTCATGATCAAAAAGGTAGAGGATGAGGAAGATCTGGGGTAGGACCCGCAAGAGGTGGTTTTAGAGGAACTTATTTCCATTGTGGTGAAGAAGGGCATCGAGCCTATGAATGTACACAACACCAAGGAAGGACAGACAGAAGGCCACAAGGTCATGGGAAGGTTGCACATGCAAATGAGGAGGCTCAATCCAAGCATTCAGATGATGCAAAAAAGGGAGAAGCCCTAGTGGTTAGAAGAGCCCTGGTGACTGAAGAGAAGGAGCCAAAATAGAGGAAGAATCTATTCCGCACAAGGTGCAAGTGTGAAGAAAAATGTTGTGAGGTCATTATTGACAGTGGGAGCACAGATAATCTGGTGTCAGAAGAGATGGTTATCAAGTTGAAGCTAAAAAGGGAAAGGCATCCACATCCATATCAGATTGCCTAGTTGTAGAAAGACCACAAAGTTCTGGTCAATGAGCAGTGCCTAGTGAAGTTCAAGATCGGAAGCTATCATGATGAGCTACTTTGTGATATCATCCCCATGGATGCATGTCACATCTTGTTGGGGAGGTCGTGGCAGTTCGATAGGTGTGATGTACATGATGGCCATGCAAACACTTATTCCCTAATGAAGGATGGAGTTCCCCATAAGTTGAAACCCCTAAAGAAGGATGAAGAAAAGGTATGCAATAGTGCTAGAATTTTTTTTGTCAATGGAAGGAAATTTTTAGAAGGCATGAAGCATGAGCGTATGTGTTATGCATTGATTCCTAGAATGGAAAAGGAAGATAGTGAGAAGGTGCCAGTAGAAGTTTCTGGACTATTGGATGAGTTTTAGGAGATTATTTCTGATAACATGCCTGAGGGTTTACCACCAATGAGGAAGATCAGTTATCAAATTGACTTGATCCCTGGAGCTAGTTTTCCAAATACGGCAGCTCACAGAATGACTCCTGCAGAAAATGAGGAGTTGAACAGACAAGTTCAGGAGTTGTTGAGAGAGGGTTTGATTCAAGAGAGTCTGAGCCCATGTGTAGTACCTACAATAATATTGGATACCGAAGAAGGATAGGGAGTGGAGGATGTGTACAAACTCCTGAGCCATAAATAAGATAACAATCAAGTATAAATTTCCCCTGCCAAGGATGGATGACCTGATGGATTATTTGAGTGGAGCACAGTACTTCATGAAGATTGATCTAAAGAGTGGATATCACCAGATCTAGATTCGAGAGGGTGATGAATGGAAGACTACCTTTAAGACCAAGGAGGGCCTCTACGAGTGGTTAGTCATGCCTTTTGGGCTAACCAATGCACCGAGCACATTCATGTGGCTCATGAATGAGGTACTGAAAGAGTTTTTGGGAAGTTTTGTCATTGTGTATTTAGATGATATTTTGATTTTCAGTAAGAACTTGGATGAGCATTTAATGCATATTCTTAGGGTTTTTGAGAAGTTGATAGAGGAGAAACTGTTGATAAATTTTAAAAAGTGTAGCTTTGTTAAAAAGGAGTTAGTGTACTTGGGGTTTGTTGTCTTAGCTGAGGATCTAAAGATGGACCCAGAGAAGGTGAAGGCTATTCTAGAATGGCCTACCCCAAGAATTGATGCTGAGGTGAGATCTTTCCATGGTTTGGCCAGTTTTTATAGAAAGTTCATTAGAAACTTCAGTAGTATTTGTGCACCCCTGACTGAAACAATGAGAGGGGATAGAAAAGAGTTCAAGTGGAGCACTGGAGCAGCGAAGAGTTTTGACCTGTTGAAGCAAAAGGTGACAAAGCAACTAGTTTTAGCCCTCCCAGATTTCAATAAGGTGTTTCAGGTGGATTGTGATGCTAGTGGTTGCGCCATTGGAGCAGTGATGAGCCAAGAAGTTAAGCCCATTGCCTATTTCAGTGAAAATTTAAATGATGCAAAGAGAAAGTACTTTGTATATGATCAGGAATTTTATGCAATAGTTCAAGCATTAAAGAAATGGAGACATTAATTATTACCGAGGGAATTTGTTTTGTTTAATGATCATCAAGCATTACAGTATCTAAGTAGTCAGGGAAAATTAAATCAGAGGCATATGAAATGGGTAGAATTTTTGCAGAGTTATACTTTTTTTTTAAAGCATAGGAGTGGAAAGTCGAATAGGGTTGCAGATGCCTTAATTAGGAGGAAAACATTGTTGACAGAGATGCAGATTGAATTGGTTGGGTTCAATGACTCAAGACATTGTATCCTGAAGATCCTGATTTTGTAGAAGCTTGGAAAGCTTACAAGGAGCCTGTTACAGTTGACAGGACGAAGTGGTTGGATTTCATAATCCAGGATGGTATGTTATTTAAGTGAAGCCAATTGTGTATTCTGAGGAGTTCCATGAGGGATAACCTGACAAAGGAGAAGCACAGTGGAGGAATGACAGGAAATTTTGGTCAGGATAAGACCATTGCCATTATCAGTGAGCATTATTATTGGCCTCAGTTATCACAGGATGTGAAGAAGTTTGTGCATAGTTGCAAGATATGTCAAATGGCTAAAGGAGTGAGCTAGAATACTAGGTTGTATCAGCCCTTACCTATACCAGAGAGGCCATGGGAGGATATAAGTATGGACTTTGTTCTTGGTTTTCCAAGGACACAAAGAGGGAATGATTTAGTATTTCTGGTAGTTGACAGGTTTTCAAAGATGGCACATTTCATCCCATGCCAGAAGACCCCATGATGCAGTCCACATTGCTGACTTGTTCTTCAGAGAGGTGGTGAGGCTACATGGTTTTACAAAGAGTATAGTCTCAGATCATGACACAAAATTTGTTGGATACTTTTGGAGGACCTTGTAAAAGAATTTGAAAACAGAGTTAAAGTTCAGTTCTGCACACCATCCACAAACTGATGGGCAGACTGAAGTTGTGAATAGAAGTCTGGGTAACTATTGAGATGCTTGGTAGGAGATAAACCCAAGGGATGGGACTTCATCTTGCCCCAAGCAGAATTTTCTTACAACAATTTTTTCAATAGAAGCACTGGTAGATCACCATTCCAGATTGTGTACGGAGGCAGTCCTAGGACCACTCCAGAATTGAGGAAGATGGACCAAGAGAAGAAAACTAGTGCTGAAGCCGAAGACTTTGCAGAGCACATCAAGAATATACATGACAAGGTAAGATAACATATTAACAAGATGAATATGCAGTATAAGGCTAAGGCAGATTAGAAGAGGAGGTATAAGGAGTTTCAAATTGGTGATGAAGTGATGGTCCACTTGAGGAAAGAAAGGTTTCTAGTGGGAACCTATAACAAATTGAAGATGAAGAAGTTCAGTCCCTGTAAAATTGTGAAGAGGCATGAATCAGGGAATGCATATGAGGTAGAGTTGCCAGATGGAGTCAACATTTCCACTGTGTTCAATATTTTAGATTTGACAGAGTATCATGAAGGTGGCATAGAGGAAGTACCAACAATCAAATAGTCTGGCATTCCAGCACCTACTTCAAAGAAGGAGGAGATTGAAGAAATCCTAGATAGCTGTGTGGGAAGGAGTACCAGAAACAGACAGTATGAAGAATATCTAGTGAAATGGAGAGGAAAGCCTATGGAAGATTCATCTTGGCTATCTAAGTCAAAGGTTGACCATTTGGGTTTTCCTCAACCATCTGAGACGTGACGGGGTCACTTCTCAAATTACCCTGGGTGTCTGATGCAGAGCATCCAATGGTGTGAGGGCAATCTTGCATCACCCAAAAAGATTCTTTCCATTTATGTTCCTGTTGTTTTATTTTTGTAGATGTTTTTACATTTTTGGATATCCTTTTCGTTGAATAAGAGTTTCCAACTTTTAGAACTGCTTTTCTTCTTTTTCTGCTCAACTCCTATTTTTAATAGGTGTGAATTTGAAGGCGTCAGAAGACATAAATTTATGGGAAGGCTCAAGATAGAAAAATGAGCACTTTGGCAAAAGAATCAGGTCAAGATCATTCACGGTTTGAAGGTTATTCAAGTTCTAGTTTCTACTTTTTGCCCTGAAAAACCTTTTGAGTCCAGTTTAAGGCAGTAAACGATTCCAGATGGGCTCAAAAATTTGCAAAAATCCCAAAGTAGTTAGCCATAGGCCTACATTGTGGAAAATCATATTTTTGAGAGCTTTCTGAAATGGTATTATCATTGAAGATCTGACAGTCAGATTAAAAGTTATGGCTTCCGGAAGTTGGTGCATACTTTAGAAATGTGCTAATTTTTGAATGTGAATTTAAATTTGAATTTCAAATTGTAATTTTTGGTGCCAAACCACCAAAACTCATAACTCAAATGTTGTTTTTGTCTCCAAACCGAAAAGGGGCTATTTTTTGGCTAGTTTCTGATTTTTGGTTAGGTTTTTGGGGAAAGAGTTCGCATGCTACAAAAAGAGGATTTTCTGTAATTTTTGTAAATTTTTTGAGACTTCTGTAGAATGCATGTATCGCAGATCTCAAGGATTTTGGATCCTCTGCATGTAATATTCTCATTATTGAGTAATAATAAAGTTTGCAAGTTCTGTGCATTATTTACGTGTCTCGGGTTTGCACCCTCATCATCAACTTTATGTTTTACATTCAAAGATATACATATACATAGACATATAGTTGGCCTGTGAATTCAGACTCGGAGTTACATTGTCTAGTAGAAAATATTATAGAGAAATAGATAAATTGTAAAATAGCTGTGGATTCCTGGTCATCTGTGATTTAGCTATGATTTTTAACTGGTATTCGTCGCAACAAGCATGAGCTTGATGCATAGAGGATTCATGAAACAATTGAAATCATTAAGGAGAAGGGTGTTAATAGCATGGAATGTTTTGTGAAGCCTCTGTGCATCAAGCTCATCACATGCAATTCATAGACATGGAACTATTTTTTCCTAATGAGCTTGGTCTTTTTTCATATACAAATCTATGTAATTGTCAACTTCTTTTTCCCCTTTTTTTTTCAACCTCTGTCGAATAAATTGTTCTTTACCATAGTTTGGCTCTTATGTTCTCCATATTGTAGAGCTGATTTTACTACCAAGAATAATAGACTAGACATTTTTTTAAAGAATGGAAGTCTCAAGAGAATTTCAAATCTATAAAATAAGAAAACTATTACTAACACACTATTATTTCTATTTCAAACATGAATATATATATCATATATATATATATATATATATATATATGTATATATGTATATATATATATATGTATATATATATCTATATATATATACATATATATACATATATATAGATGTATATATATATATATATATATATATATATATATATATATATGTATATATATATATATGTATATATATATGTATATATACATGCATCTATACATATATACATCTATACGTATAGTGGATGGAAAGTGTTGATATATGGTATGCTTCCATTGAATTTTTTATGGACGTACCATGTTTTTTTCACTTGGGGGTTTGGTTATAGCCCATGAGGCTTCACAATGTCAATATGATAAGGAGGAGAATGAGAATCAGTTTTGTGGCCTTGCCTTTCACCGTCATACATTGCTTCCTACAAATACACAACATATTCTATTCTGCCAACTACATCTCTCCACAGTAGTAGATAGGCTTGTCATCACATGTTTGTAATATTGTAAAAGCTCCAACTACATTCTATTTATATAGAAGGTAAGCCTATATGTCCTTTATTGTATTCCTTATTTCACAAGTACATGTCAAATTATTTTTAATAAATGATACAAGTACATATATTTTTAAAAATGTATAGCACTAATTCCAACTAAAGAAACTTATCAAGTTACTGATACCATATTTCTACAACCTATTATGGTTCAAAATTTTTATTTTTTGATATTTGATTGTGTTTTGGTTTTGTGGGTGGGCAATCTATGTTCTTCCTTGGGAATTTGGTGATAGCCCATGAGGCTACATGGCCCAATATTGCAAGGTAGAGAGCAGGACTTATTTCTCTCTATTTAGACTATGTCTACTTGCAACTACAAGGTATGCATATTTCCTATCTAATACTTCTATTTTGTTAATATGCATGTGATTTCTTCCTATCTTTCCATATATATATTTACACATTCAGTCAAACTCCATGTTTTTTATTTTAATATGGTGCCATCTCTTATTTTACAGTTGTGTTTAATCCTTTGTCATAAATCATACAACTATACATATTTTTAAAAAAATGTATACGAGTGATTTCAACTAAAGAAAATTATTAGGTTAATGCTTTGAGCTTCCGAGAATGAATAATGCTTAAGATTTTTCATTGGAAAAGTATGCTCTGAGTTGGGAATTTCGTGACAAGAAATTTCGTTGCATCATCCAGTATGGTGGGGTGGGAAGCATGCCTCCTTTTCTTCTATTCATACTACAACTAGTTGCACACACAAGGTATGCCCACATCTTATCTAACACTACCCTTTTGCAAGTATGAACATAATATATTCCTATGTTCGCATCTCTACATTTTCACATTTATTAGCATCCTATGCTTTTGCTTTTGATATGCTACCCACATGTATGGATGGAGAAATTGCAAATATATAGATATGCAAAGTTTGTTTTATTTTTTTGAAGTTTCTAATGGGATATCCATCAACTAAGCTGTGAACAAGATTTTTTTATGTTTAACCTTAGAGACAAAAACATACAACAAGAAGATATTAAGTATTATAGAGAAATAGGGAAATTATAACACACCGCTTACTGAAACATGCATACATGTATTTATCCATATATACATATTTATATAGATGCATATACCTGTATATATATGTGTGTGTATGTGTGTGTTTATGTGTACGTTGCATGATACTCTTTTCCTATCATTTGTTCAAAGCTTCCTATAGCAAACCGTAATTTTTCATTGTTCTTTTTCTTTGTAAGGGAAGAAAATGTATTGGTTAAATTGCATTGTCAAAATAGCCATTGTGGTGTTTCCTACGTATGACATATGTATATACATGTGTACATATGTATATATATACATGTATGTATGTATGTTTATATATATATATATAGGAGCATGGAGAAATTTTAATATTGCATTTATGTCGCCTACCAGCATCATGCAATGGAACGACCCATTGGTCGTCACAGTGACAAGTACTTTCCATTCCCCTTCCCCATATCGAGGACACCCTTCTCCATCAACACCAACACATCTAATTACTAAGGTCTGCATCACCACAAAAAAAGAGTACATTAAGTGTGTGGAATCTTTTGTGATAGCACAGGCTGGTGAAATATAGAAATCAAAAAATTCTAGAAGAGGCATTAGAATAGCACTCAACAGATAAAAAATAGTAACCCTATCCATTTTTTTTGACAAAAGAAAGACTTAACTACAGTCTCTCCACACCCAAAGACCGATAATCTCTTCCAAGTGTTGAAAATGGCTATAACGCAAAAGATAGAAACATAAAACAAGAGGACATTAACAATACATTAATCATATATACAAAGAACCCATGTAAAAATCAGTATAACCCCACAAGCTTCATTGAAAATTTGAGCTACATCACCACAAATAGCATACACATAACTATAATTTCCCTATTTGTCTATAGCATACAACCCTCAAGCCTACACACTAATAACTAAAATGTCTCCTATGGTAATGGTTGCAACGCCAAAGATACACACACCTAACCAAAACAATAGTATTCCATTCATCTGCAATGAAACCAACACCACAATTGTTGTTTGTACAATGAAACTTAATCAAAATATACATTCCCAGACTGCTACATTGAATGTCGCATTTACTTCATCCATCGGCATTTACTTCGTGATTAAGTCTGTGGCATTCTCATGTAGTCAGAATGTATACTCCAAAATTTGCGAGAAAATATTTTGATTCTGTTGCATTGTTAGAATAGTCATTCTGGCATTATGAATATGTGCTCCAAAAGATGCAAGCAAATATATTGAGTAAGTTGCATTATCCAAATCATACTCTCTTAACAAATAGAAATTTCAAACAAATAGTGTATCAGGTAGAGATATAAAGTTGAACACATCAAAGAATTATTAGAATAATCGAGACATTGTTTCATTATATAATACACAAATACAAAAATTGCAAAAAATCTATTGCAATAACACTGAACTGTCAACATAGTAATTGTATCTCCAATATGTTAATTGTTTCATACAACCCTAGACCCTACACATAGATAAGTACAATTTCTCCTATAGTAATGGCTACAATGGAAAACATACACACATATAAGGACAAGTAGAGAAATTATAACAAAGCTATTGCACCACAAGTCCTATTCGCACTTGGGCTGATGAGAATCTCGTTAGAAACTTAAAACGAATAAATTGAATAGATAGGAAGAGATATTAGAAAGGATAACACTAAAGAGCAACCAAACTATTTTTTGTATATATATACATGTTTACATATATATATATATATCAGTATGTATGTATGTATGTATGTATGTATGTATGTATGTATGTATGTATGTATGTATGTATGTATGTATGTATGTATGTATGTATAAATAATGATGTAGGCTTAATCAAACATTCAAGCTACATTCCCTGAAACTAAAGATTATAGACATATAGAAAAATTGTTGCAAAGCTATTAGACAACAATTCTTATTTGCAGTTGGCCAGACAAAAATCCTATTGGGAAGTTCTAACAAGTCAATTGAACAGATATAAACAGGTCTTACAAAGAATAACACTTTACACTCATGAAACTAACTTCGTATATATACACGTCTCTATACATCTATGTATATGTATATATGTAATATGTGTGTGTGTGTGTATATATATAAATATATATATGTCAACATCTATATATGTATGTATATGCATATATGCATTCAATATTGCATTTAATTTGTCCGCCTCCATCATACAACATCCACATAATGCATTGGTCATCAGCCGACCAAGCACTTACCATTCACCTTCCAACTTTTGAGGAGAGCACCTCCACTGCCACCAACCCTCATATTTACACAGGTCCACGTCGAACACTTACCATTCACCCCCCCAAAAAAAACAACAAAAGCATTCTCCACTACCACCGACCCACGTAATTTGCAATTCCCACGTCACCATAAAAAGAAAATGAAGCCCTCCCCACCACATGGCAAACCCCCCATTTTTGGCAAACCCTTTCCATGGCTAGGCTAATGAGAATCTCAGTGGAAACTTCAAATAGGTGTACATGTATATATATGTATGTGTATACACGTATACAAATATATCTATATGTATACATGTATATATATATATATGCTTACATGCATATATATGGATGTTTCACATGGGTGTTTTGCATAAATGATTAATTTAGTGTTCATGCTTTTGATTCTCTACTTACTCTTGTAGAATTTCATATGTTAATGAGTGTAACACCAATGCTACACAAAGATAACTACAACCGATAAACAAAGGGTGAATATTATGTTTGTAGGTGTATGTATATGTATATTTATATGTATATGTATATATATGTGTATGTGTATGTGTATGTGTATGTATATGTCTTTGTATGTATGTGTATATGTATATGTATATGTATGTGTATATGTATATGTATATCTATATCTATATCAATATGTAAAATGTTGATGTATACAATTATCTGTTCACCATTTTACTATTTTCTCCTTCCTCTATATTGCTTCCAAAAATATATACTCTTTGTGCCAACATATATCTTTTGATTGCACAATGGTAGCATACGAAGTAAATGGAATATTGAATGTTGGCAAGTGGGAGAATATAGTTTGATGAAGTTGTATTGTCAGAAGAACCATTGTATTTTTGGTTTGATAATAGGATACTATTAAATTCGTTGTGTTTGGCTCCATTTTAAAGCAACTTGGATGGTTCTAAATGTATTGGGCTATGGAATTAGTAAGACATTTTTCATGGGTAGTTTACATAAATGATTAATTTATTATTTATCTCTTTCATTCTCTCCCATATTGATTAGATTACATTGTTGAAAGAGTGATTTACAATAGATAAAAGAGCTAAACACAAACTTTGTACTATGCACCACATTTGTCATTGTTTGCTTCAGTTAGATTGCTTGTCTTCTATCAAACAGTTGAATGTGGCTTTCCCACCATCTATCACTTGTGATTCCTAAGTGTTTTCCCAATAGTTGTTTTATAATTTCTCTATTTTTGTTATCATGTTATATATGGTAAGAGTTTTTGAGATTTTCCATGGACCTTACCTACTTTTGTTACTCAGGTAGGTTGAATTTTACCTTTGTCTAGACACTTTCAAAAACATAAATAAGAAAATATATATATCTATATGTACACATGTATATATTTATCTATATATACAAAAATATATCTAAATGATAACATATTCCATGCAAACAAACTAAGCACATTAAAAATTATAGAATTTTAAAGATTAAAACCCAATCCTTGTTAGAAGAACAATAGACTACTTTGTTAGAGGTAGCTTCAAATAGATTAGTGGAAAACAATATCATGAAATGTGATTGATAGTTAAACAGATGAGGGTAGAACAATATGATGAAACATGTTAATAGAAGACAACTCCTAGCCTCTTTTATTTTATATGTATATTATTTTGTTTAGATTCCTGAAGAAATAAAAATATGCATTCAAGAAAACCAGTGTATTCTACATTCTCTATTTGAAATTCTTTCATGCTCATATGGCTCAGTTCAATGTAGATCATCCTTGTTGGACAAAATCAACACTGTAGTGAAGTATGATACTTTCTCATTGTCAATAGACAACTTTGGTTATCTAATTGTAGAAAGTATTCACTATTTTTAGGCTCACATTGTATATATTAATTTTACCTGTATACTCACTCTTTATCCTTCCTTTGTTATTTCCCTTGGTTGTGCACTAACACCTTTTTTTTCTCTTTGCAAGAACTGCGTTTAAGCATGCAAAGGGATTTGAAAACCAAGTTACATTTTTTCTTTCAAGTTCTCACACCAAAGAGAACACAACAATAATATATATTGTATATGAAAACAACAGAGTTTTACCAAGATTCCTATTGTACAATGTATACCGAAACTCCACAACATCTCTTATGGACATTTCATACTTTTCTTTCTTAGGGGTTTGGCTAGAGTCCATGCGGCTCCATGATGCCAATATGGCGGGGTGGAAAATGAGCATGGGTTTTCTGGTTTCCAATTTAACACCATTCATTTATTGTTACATACATATATGTATATGCACAAATTCTTGTATACATTTACTATTATGTTTTCATACTTTCTCATTCTCAATAGACAACCTTGGTTAACTAATTGTAGAAATTATTTACTATTTTCAAGCTCGCATAGTATATATTAATTTTACTTGTGTACTTTCTCTTTATCCTTCCTTTTTTATTTCCCTTGGTTGTCTATTAAAATACCTTTGTGTTATGTTTGTAGGAGCTAGGTTTAAGCATGGAAAGGGATTTGAAAACCAAGTTACGTTTATGCTTTCAAGTTGTCACACCAAAGATAAGACAACAATATCAGATATTATATATGCAAACAATAGTTTCCAAAGATTTGTACTATAGGATGTATGATGAAACTCCATAGCATCTCTCTTGGATGTTCCTTACTTCTCTTTCTTAGGGGTTTGGCTAAAGTCCATGCAGCTCCATGATGCCAATATGGTAGGGTGGAAAATGAGCATAGGTTTTCTAGTTTCCCATTTCACATCATTCATTTTTTTGTTACATACATATATGTATATGCACAAATACTTGTATAGATTTACTATTTTGTTTTCCATATTGCCTCAAAACAAGGCCTTCCTTCTAATTTAATTAAAATAATAGTGTATGGTGAATTACCACGGTATCTCCCATGCATGTTTCATTCTTCTCTTTCTTGGGGCTCTCGATATAGGTCATGCACCCTCATTATGACATTATGGTAGGAAGACAAACTAGCATGGGTTTTGTAGTTCTACATTTCACGCCATACATTTGTTCTTACATATATATATATATAGATATAGATATATATATGTCTAGACAAATTGTTGTATGTATTTGGTGACATCTTTCTAATGTTCCTTGTAAACAATCTCTACCTTCTAATTGAATTAAAATACCTTGAAAAAGTATGTATGTCATTCGAATCCTAAAATTACGAAGTTCATACTACTTATAACATCTTCACTTTTTGCAAAACCCACTTCTGATGACCATTATAACTAAACTAATGGAATCATTTTCCCAAAAGACATAACTATACTAATCGAATCACTTTATGAAAAGCATACTTGTTAATTTGATCTTAGGAAGATAGCACATAATGTACCATTTGGTAGCCACTTTGTAACTGGCAAATCTTATTCTTGAACACAAGAAACATTTTCCCATTTTAATGAATCAAACAATTGATTTTCCTATACAAAAACATCAAATATACACTCTATTAACACAAAATATATAATACCTTAAATTTTGGACAAAAAATATTATTATTAAGAAAACTAATACTTTACAAATTTCAATTGTATTGAACTGAGAAAATGTGATTTATAAAGAAAAAAATTATTTAAAAATCATTTTCCTAATATTACTTAAGAAAACTAATACTTTACAAATTCCAATTGTATTCAATTGAGAAAATGTGATTTATAAAGAAATTTTTTATTTAAAAATCATTTTCCTAATATTACTTATTAAAATCACTGATAATTAATTAATTCACATTGCAAGTAATGGATACATTGTAAAAAATCAAAATGACCTACGGTTCTATTTTACATTTTTCCAATCAGCTTCCAACTAAAAATAACTGATATGGAATCGTAAAAAACAATCTCCTAATGTACACAAATGCTTTTTAATCTTCGGTGCATTGCTTCTCACATAACAATAAAGAAGTGCACTATAAAATAGGGTTTACAATGGTGTATAATGCTCAAAATAAATGTGAAGATGTGAAACAATTTATACATAAGCCATATTCATATTATCCATCCAATCATGTCTTCCAAATATCTTAATTTATTATAATGTACTCTACAGATTTTAATCTCAATTAACTCCTACGTCAAAATATTCATGTTTTATACACTTGGATTGCATTGAAATTAGTTTAATTGTTCTAGACTGATTTGAATTTGACCTCATGTATCAAATGAATTTCTTTTGTCTAATGTTCATTGGAATAAGTTACATTTCAGCCCATTCCACTAAAATGAATTTCAGTTGCATGTCTGTAATTGGACGACTTTCATGCATTTTGGTTTGCCTTGAAAAGGGAATGGATCTATTTAATTAGAACTCTTTTTTTCTCAGATGGTTTGTATTTAAATCAGTGCCATACCTTTCAACTGAGTTTCATCTTATTTAATGTGATTTATTATGAAAAATTTTATTCAAAAATGATTCTCCTACTATTACTTATTAAAATCATTGATAATTAAGTAATTGAGAGTGGAAGTAATGGATACATTGTAAATAATGAATTTTACATTCCCGCAATCAACTTTCAGCTACAAATTATTGATGTCGAAACGCAAAAAATCAATCTCTTAATATACACAAATGTTTTTTAATCTCTCTACATTGTTCATCACTTAACAATAAAGAAGTGCACTATAAGATGGGGTTTACATAGCTTTGCTTGCCTTTCAAATTCACTTTGCTCTGCCAAAAACAAGCTTTCTCCTTTGCCCATTGACCTACCTTTTGCGGTGGGCCCTATCAACTGATCGTTGCATGCTGTGCATGTGACTGCTAGTTTATATTATTTTCATAATTATAAACATAATATACAATAATTTTTTTTAAGTCGTGTAAATTATTTGACATGATCTTCACTTATGAAATGCAATAATTGTAAGACACAAACAACGGTATTATTCATCATGGCCTCGAGATTTAGGATAAACTCCATGTCAATACAAATGCCGCGGCGAATTTAATCAAAAAGATTTTGATGTTTGGTCCTAATTTTTTAGGATAGACGCTTTCTGAACTGGAAAAAAGGGGAAAATACTGTTAAAACGGACAAAGGAATATCATTCATCAAGAACATTGCACTCCTATTTCAAATCATACGCTTCACAATCTAACAAACAAATAGATCCCATCAGATATTACATTCTATGACTTTGCGTGAATTAATCATGGCGAAAACATCATCTATGATCTTTCTTTGTACAGAATATTCTAAACAAAGATCAGTTAACTAATGGACAGGACAGTAAGAATGTGCAGTCACATTCTTCTATTTGGCTGTTCAACAGCAGAGAGAGTAGGGATCACTGTGTCCTACTCCAGGACTATGATCTTGTGGGTGAATCATCCTGGATGGTGCTGGAGCAACATCATCCTCTTTTCTTTGGTAGCCAACATAGTCTTTGTTCTTACTTCGTAGAGCCTCAGCATATCCATCCTTATGCCTCGCTGTCTCTATTAGATTACCAGTGGAGATAGCAGAAATGATTGGAGCGACAGCTGGTGAGGGTGTAAGGACTGCTGGACTGGGTGCCTTAATTGGCCGAGCTTCACAAAGTAGAATAACCCAGCAGAGGAAGGAGACAGAAACCATGAAAGCAAGGGCAGGCTTCATCTTAAAAGATGAAAGCAGAAACTCAAATCAGATATATTAGGACGATAGCAAAGACTGCAGTGGAGAAGCTTAAGTAGTTGTTATTTCTCCTAACTCGTGGTGGTATATATAGACTTATTTGGCCTATAACTCTTTCCAATGGCGCCGGCATTAACACATGCCGGGAACATTTATTATTCCGAAAGTACAGAAGATTGACTTTTATGGGCCCCATCCCTTGATGCTTCCTTATATAATATAAAGGTTTTGTCTTCTAACGATGTCAGGTTGAATGGTAAAATGTGTACATGCAACTATATAAATCGCATATCACAGACAATACAAACAGTATCAAACTATAGTAACCATACTACTTAAATCATATTTAAAATGTTAAAAATTAGATTTAACTGCTTTTGTATCACCATTTAAAGATGTAAGATAACCATTTCCAACATACAACATACAATCATTAATTTACTATATAATTTAAGATTGTCATAAACATAAAACACAATGGTTGGGATACTTAGATTCATAGAATATACAGTTTTAAGTCACGAGAGTTCATAAATGAATATACGGTCCTCCAACTTTAAATAGTTTGTTATTCTGTTTCTGTTATTTCTTACTGACAACGCATGCATCCCCCACTCTCGTATTAAAATTTAATTTTACTTTTGAAAAAGTGAATGTAGTATTAGCATTCTTATTTCTTGGTATTATATTATTCAGTTGCACGTTCGAACTACTTAGTTGTTATCACGACCCAAAATTCTTGAAAAGCGGGAATCTTTAGTTATTGCTTTGAATTCCTAATTTCAAAATTTTCAAGGTATCTTTTTTTTGGAACGCCCGAAAACGACATTCCTGCTGTATACTTTGAATACTATATTAGTTTTTTCACATAACAAAAAGAATTAACAATCTCAAACTGCAACTAGGCACTACTTTGCCAGGAGATAATTGAACGACTTCACAATTACTATTTTGCTGAGTACAGAATCTTATTTTTCTTTTTCTTTATGACCTTAATACCAAAGGTTGGTTCTACTAAAATGACTTCATCACAACTAAAGGAGTTATCAATGGTTGAATTGTCTTGTTTATCAGTAATGTTTTCCCTAGGGGAAGGGAGGCATCTAAGATTCCCATGACTCTTACTACTGTGGTCTTCTAAGACCAATGTATCTTCTTTACCAATAGTAGAGATATTGGGAGACAATCTAATTTGATTATTATGTATCCATGATTTCATCATTGTTTTCTAAGGGCACATTCTCTTGTGCCCTAATATCTACCCTATAGGAGAGCTTTTAGGAGAGTAACAAAAAATATCTTCATCACATTCCATGGTTATATTTTGTAAAGCAGCTTCATCACAAATAGGGGAGGCATTGAGAGAATGAGAATCATGATTGTTAGTGATTGGATCTTTTCTTTCAAATAGATTCTTCCAATTCGTAGGAGCATTACGAAAGGGAGAAATGATATTTTCATGACTTTCAAGTGTATCTTCTAACACTAAACTATCATTTTCATGACTAGGAAGGATATTAGGAGAAGAACCAACGTGATTATTATGGTTATCTATAATTACATCCCTATGTCCTATAATTTCCTCCCGAGTGGGAGAGGTAGGATTGTCATAGCTCTCAATCATTGGATTTTTGAACACCAACATGTCCTTGTTATTTAAAACATTATCAAAAGAGGGAAAAATGTTTGGCGATGAATGTAGACTAGTTTAAGTGTTATGTAGGTAGGATTGAATAATATCTTGTTGTATTATGTGATCGTCATGATTACCTATGGTTTTTGTGCTAAAGAAAAAAGTATCCCTTCTTCTTTTCCCTTGCTTGTTTGGGCCCTCCTTGTGAATTAGGCTTAATGGTGTCTTGATTTAGTGTTGTAATGTGTTTGACACATTCACACTAAGTCTTGGGCCCTTATGAACTAAGGAATTTAAATGGTACCTTGCTAAAGTGTTGTGAAGTGTTGTAACACACTTTGACACTTTTCTAAGGTTTTATTAATTATCTACACCTAATAAATCTCTTGCTAACCTTAATCTTGCCTTATTTAAAGGTGTTGTAAAGTGTTGTAACACACTTTCACACTTTTCTAGGGTCATCATTAATAATTAGGCTTCTTTATATTTTAATTAGCCCTATTTTGCATCCACAAGCCTCATTTAATGTATCTTTTCAAGGATAATCCTAACAAAAATCATTATCCAATCATAAATCAGGTATTTTCAACTTATGTGGCCAAGATTTAGTGATTTAGGACTCATTTGCCACCTTGGGAAAATGAGTCCCACCTAGATTTTTGGGTCTCGATCCTAATTTCATACCTTTCTAAGCATTTTTAAAAATAGTCCCAAAAATTATGCTTGGTGGGACTCATTCTCCACCTTGGGTGAATGAGTCTCGTGTAGCCCAAAATAAAAAATTAATTCAAATTTTTTGTCGTATTTTGTCCTCCTAGATCTGAAGTTGACTTGTAGTGTTGTGATTTCAATAATTCTTGCATAATTAAGTATAAATACAAGTTTATTTCACTCATTTTCACCCCAAGCATTCAAGTATTCATCATCATAGAGATTTTGAGTTCACAAGTGCATTCAAATTTTTTCAAGAGATTTCAAGAGCATTCAAGGGTAGATTTTCAAGCATTTTAGAGCAGCATTCAAGTATCAAGCATCATGTGAAGGATTATATACATCATGTTTGTTTTGGAACTAACAATTGTGATGTAGGGTTATATGATTCAATCAAGCATTTCATTCAAGATCTATCACCTTCAAGAAAGAGTCAAGATCCACATCCATTGGAGTCATTTCATACATGCTTGCAACATCTTATTGATAGGGTTTGGTGAGTTGCAACATCTTATTTTGTTCATTCATCATTCTCTATTACTATTTCAATCTATTTCAAGGTTTGATTACCAAAACAGGGTTTGACCAAGGAAAACCCCTATCCACTACCACAACAACATTTTTCCCTCTCCTTTGTGTGTGATTTTCTAGTCTAGGTTGCAAATTTCCTAAAGAGCAATATTGCAGAAAAGTTGTCAAAGTTGTCATCAAGCCTTGGAGAACAATGGAGAATAGCTACAAGTTGCAACTCAGGGTTTCTAATCTAGAAATCAATGAGGAAGGATAGAGCAGAGAAAGAAGAGCAAGATTAGACTTTCAAGCTTTAGAAAGCCGTAACTAGACTAATTTGCCACTTCGGGAAAATGACTCCCAGTTTCAATAAAAAATTAGATTTTTATAGATTTGGATATTGAACAAATGATTTTTGGGTATGTGGCTCTCTTACACTTCTATGGTTTTCCACCTAAAAGGAGAGGTACCAAAAACCTTAATGGCTTATTCAAGAATAATCACTTGAGATTCCAATGCAAAGATGATTGAAATATGTCAAAGGGGAATGTCCTAGATGCTGAAAACTAATAAAAGAAATTAACTACTAATGCAAAACTTAGAAAATGCAAAATATTTGAAAACACAATTTTATATGCAAAAAAATCTAGAAAATGACCTAGAAATGCAAATAAAGCAAACCAAAAAGCTATGAAATAGATAGTGTGTACCTAGAAATGTGTTGAAGCTAGAAATATCTTTAAAATTTTGAAATTGCTACTTTTTAGGCCTAGTGGGACTCATTTTCCTTTCTGGGCGAATCGGTCCTAGTTCTGGAAATTTGTCCCAAAACAAGTTTCAGCAAAAAGAGTATCTGAATACACAAAGATCTCTAAAAAACACCTACAACATGACTCATTCGCCACTACTGGGGGATGAGTTTCATTTTGTTGAAAAGTGTCCAAGGAGCAAAATCTTGAACTGAAACTTTGTAAGCCTCTCAAGATGGATAAAATAAGAACTTTCCCACTTATTTCATGTAGATTGGATGGATATTTTTCCCTATATCTGAGTTTTTGTGGGTCTTGACAATTTTTCATGACAACATTTGCAACCTTTATTATTTTGGCATTTTTCTTCGATCTGCAGACCTGCAATCACACATTAAAGAGGGGAAAACTTATTGATTGTTAGAGGATAGGGGTTTTCCTTGGTCAAACCCATTTAGGTAATTAAACTAAAATGATGAAACAAGGTAATGAAGTATAAATATGAAATAATGCAATTAGAAACTTTCCATGATGATGGATCTTGAATTTTTGTAACAATGGATGAAGAATCTACCCTTGAATGCCTTAGAGAACTATTTTGATGACTTAGAATGATAAAACCCTAGCTCGCTTGACTTGAGATAGATAATGGAGGATGATTAAATTATGAATTATGGTTTAGAAGCTTTTCTATATATGCAATCCACCTAAAATTCCCATTAATTTCCCCCCAAGGCTGACATTGACAAAAATTAAACTTAAACCCTAATTTTTCCTGTTCAAACCTCAAAAATGGCCCAAATGGGACTCATTAACCATATTGGGAAACTTAGTCCTACTTGGATGGGACTCATTTTCCCAAAGTGGTGAGTGGGTCTCACAGGAGCTCTTTGCTAGGTGGGATGTCAGGGAGTGAAGATTAGGCTTTTAGGTTGTTTTAGTCAGGTATTTGATCAAATTATGCCTTGGGATGCACAATATGGGGTCATAGGGGCCTATTAATGATGATGTAAAGGGAAACTAGGGCTAGGGAAAAAAATAAATGTAAAAGTGTGATTAAATACACTTTACACAAGATCCAATGTGAATGTGTAAAATAGATTACAACACTAGATTAAATCTGGGTTCAATTTACAAGCATTCTAGATTAATATGAAAATGAAATTAAATATATTTTATAACGTTGAATTAAGGGAAAGATATGTCCATCAGACTTAAATACTTAATAAAAGTCTAGAAAGAGTGAAAGTTATTTACAACACTTTATAACACCTTTTTCAGACATCGATAAATGCATTTTATTTAGTTTGCAAGGGTACAAAACCTAATGTGGATGTCTTAAACACCTCACAACACTAAATCAAGGTAACATTAAGCCCAATTTATCATTAATTATTCCCATATCAAGCAAGAGATACTTTTTTCTACCCTAGAGATATCCATTTGGTAGATTCATGTTCCCGTAGAGAAATCCAAATTTTGGACTGATTCTCCCAACTTGGAAAATGTGTCCCACTTAGCATTAGAATCAAATTTTCTATTGTTTTAGACCTCCATCCATCCATCTCCATAAATTTAGGTGCGCACATTCCTTTCTGTAGATTTTCGTCTTATTTCATTTGCATTTCTAGGTCATTTAGTGAAGGTTTGCATTGAATTAGGGTTTTGCATTTCATCTTACATTTAAATTTACATTGCATTTATCTTTCCAAATTCTTACTTGGTGGTGAACCCCTCATTAGTTTACAATCAACCCCTAGGATATCCCTATTGCAAGATCTCTTTCTCGTTTGCATTGAGATCTCTAGGGTTACCCTTGAATGTAGTAGGTGGAAAGTGGGTATGCTCTATGTCCTAAGTCATATGATAGCATTCAAACCCCATTTTTCCTACACAATATTTTGGTGAATCTCCATTTAGAACATCATAATTCTAGTTTTGAGTGCATCATCATCCTACATTTGACTTGCATTAAAATTGCATTAGAGTTTTCATTAGTGAATTGGCATTCTAGGGTTTCTAATTTTCATTAGTGAAAGATCATATAGTTTTCACTTTTACATCTCATTTAATTGAAAATAAAACAAAATATGCATTTGCACTTAGTTTCTAGATCATATAACATATAAAGCATACAAATACGTTGAAAGTTTCTAAATTTTTTGAAAAAAATCCCTACTGGGACTCATTCACCACCTTGGGTGAATTAGTCCCTATGCACATTCTACAATGCATATTCTATCATTCAAATTAATATTTCTAAGTTTCATTTTTCTATTACTATCTTCCTTTTTTTAGATTTTAGATCTTCTATTTCATTCAATTTATTGCATCTAGTCTAAATTCATTCATCTTGTGCATTTATTCAATTCAAAGTTACATCTAGAGCATCTCATTTCACATTGTTGCATAGTTTAGGATCTAAAATTTTCATCATGGATATGTTCATTGGTAAGATTTGTATGTCCTTGAAGTCCTTAGTGGATGTGTCAAGTTGTACTTTTGGAAATTTCCCTATCAAAATTGAAATCACTCATGCTCACTCAAATCCTAATACATGTATGCCTCATGATGTTGACATCATCAAAGAAGATGATGATAGCATGAAGAAGTTCCTAAATTATTGTCTTAACAACCTTGAAGCTAATGCATCCTTTTATCCATTAATGAAACAACCAACACCCTCTATAATACCACCACTTGACATGTTTAGTTATTTACATCCTCATGTTGAGACAAAAGTTGAACCTAAGTTCCCTACAGTGGGTTAACCTAGTTCCTCTAAGCAAGAAAAAAATCAACCATTCTATTTTTAAAAAGTAATACCAAATGAAGAAACCAAAGGGATAGGATATCAAGATCTCCCTCTCAACATAATTGCTCCTCAAGAATACCTAAGGCTTCATAGTGATGGTGCGGTAGTCGTAGATTCTCCTCCTCATATAGATGTCCTTCCTAAAGAACAACCGATGATTCATAATGATGATAAGGATGGTAGGATGACCTTATGTCATTGTCCTCAACATTCAACTAGATAAATTAGTGAATATAGTAAGTGTAAGAGGCCATACAATCTAAATAAATTAAAGTTCCCTTGTCCACCACCTAAAAGTGAAAGAAAATTAAAAATACTTCTAAACCAAGGACTTATACTATTGCCACCTATGAAAGACAAGCTAATAGTATATCCTAAAGATGTAAAGGTTCCGCATTTTTGATACCAAAAACATCTTGGGCATAGTACTGATCAGTGTCATGCATTTAGAATCATCTTTCAAATAAATATCACTTTGATAATGATAATTATTATCTAGTGATTGCATAACCTGCCCTTTCTACCCCTTGTCATGTAATAGTTGTATAATCTTGTATTCTCTCCACTACATCACCTTTCCCATCACTTACCTAATCTCATTCTTGTCTTGCAATCAGTGGGGCTAAGAGGTAGATAGGCTTTTCCTAGTAATGCACTTTTCTTTGTCCCTTAGGATACTTGTCTTCCTTCCATTTATAAAGACTGAGATTGGGATTTGGACAACCTGATTTAGGCTGACTTGCATGTTCCTTACTAGTCTTTTGCATTAGTTATTTTTCTTTCTCTTTTGTGTGATTGCATGTGCATATTGTGATCCCTTGTACTATGTTGCTTGATGTATCTCCCTCTGTTTGTGACATTCCTCTCTTTGTACCTTCATTCTTCTCTAGGGCACAAATCTTTTATCTTTTCCCATTCATCTTTTCTTTCTCTTTTGTTTTCCTTTTTGGGATGATGCAAGGCATTGAGACATTCATGTATGTTTCATGTTGACGCAAAAGGTTTTTCCTTTGCTTTTTCTTCATGTTTTTCATTTTTCTTGTGTTTTCCTTTTGGGGATGACACAAGGCATTGAGACATCCATGCTTCTTCCATGTTGACTAAAAAAAAACTCTTTGTTTGCGCACTCTTTGTGTCATTCTTCAAGTTCTATGATTATTTTGGGAATGATGACAGTTCTAAGCTCTTTAAAAAATTGTAGCAAGAACATACTAACAACAAATCCGTAGATCCCTTATCTATTTGGATTTTTATTTTTGGGGGAAACCCCTCTCTTTTCCTTTTCTTTTTCATGACATAGCTTTACTCATAAACATATGACTTGGCATAGGGCTTTCCAAGTTAGCTCTCAATTCTTCTTTCTTTATTTGTTAGCATTTATCATTTGCTACTTTAAAGCAATTTCTTAGAGCATTGTGTTTAGAAATTTCTTTAAAGTGGGAGCACACATTGGGATTATTCTTTTGAATTTTTCTTTTTCATAGTGCATTCTTCTTACTTTATACAATGTGTTTTTCACTTTGTGGATGATATTGGGTGTGATGTCCTTCAAGAGTGTGATCTCTCTTAGCATATTAAATTCCTCCTAGTTGCTTGATTCCACACACTAAGTGCCCTAAGTTGTGAATTTTCTATTCTTTGATTGGTCCTCTCTTGGAGACATTAGGCATACTATTCACTAATTTAAGACCTTGTATGAACTAAGCAAGACTCCCTTAACCATTCTTATTGTTGTATTTTCATTTTTAGGTATATGGCCATCTTTCATAATACAACTTGCATACTTGTAGAGCCATCTTGTTTGTTCATGAGCTCCAAGCATGTAAAGCTTTGATTGCCTCATGAAGCTGAATTTTTTTTTGTATGGCACCTTATTAAAGTTATCAGGAGGTATAAATTTTGTACGGTTTGAGGGGATGTTGAACGAGTGCATGAATTTCCCTTATCCACTCATGTGTGTGTGTGAGCACATGCCGAACATGAGTGTATTTTTCGTACCTTCTTGGACCTCTCACCTAGTGGACAAACTAGATTTCCATTGTTGCATAGTGAGTATTCATTTTTAAACAAACAACCTAGATCTGATCCACATCGTAATGGATAAATAGTTGAAGCTTGATCTGGCCCTTTTTATTTTTTATTTTATTTTCTTTATGCCCTTGAAAGTGCATGCTTGTGCTTTCTTGATGCTTTTTATATCATTTTCGTGTGTGTTCTTTTGTTCCTATGTTTGTTTTCCATGGGATCTTCATCCTCTAGGCTTGATCACCCCTCTTGATATTTGTCATCCCATCTCATTGGCATTGGCACATTTGGACCCCTGTTGATGTGTGTTGGTGTACTTTAGTTTGAGTTTGAAGTAATTTCATTCCTCTCATGAAAGTGGGGGCTAAATGTGGTAACAAAAAAAGGACCCCTTCTATGTTTCCCTTACTTGTTTGGGGCCTCCTTGTGAATTAGGCTTACTGGTGCCTTGATTTAGTGTTGTAATCTATTCGAAACATTCAAACTAGGTCTTGGGCCCTTGTGAACTAAGGAATTTAAAAGGTACTTTGCTAAAGTGTTGTGAATTGTTGTAAGACACTTCACACTTTTATAAGGTTTTATTAATTATCTACACCTAATAAATTTATTTTTAACCTTAATCTTGCCTTATTCAAAGGTGTTGTAAAATTTTGTAACACACTTTCACACTTTTCTATGGTTTTCATTAATAATTAGGCTTCTTTATGCTTTAATTGGCCCTATTTTGCATCCATAAGTCTCATTTAATTTATCTGTTTGAGGATAATCTTGACATAAATCACTACCCAATCATATTTTTGGTATTTTCAACTTATGTAGCCCAAATTTAGTGATCTAGGACTCATTCATCACCTTGGGTGAATGAGTCCCACCTATATTTTTGGGTCCCCATCTTGATTTCACACCTTTCTAAGCATTTTTATAAATGATCCCAAAATTATGCCTAGTGGGACTCATTCGTCACCTTGGGCAAATGAGTCCCATGTGGCCAAAAATCAAAATTAATTGAAAATTTTGGTGGCATTTTATCCTTCTGGATCTGATGTCAGCTTGTAGTGTTGTAATTTTGGGAATTCTTGCATAATTGAGCATAACTATAGGGTTCTTTCAATAATTTTCACCCCAAGCATTCAATTATTCATCCTCATAGCAAGTTTTAGTTCACAAGTGCATTCAAGTTTTCTCAAGATATTTCAAGAGAATTCAAGGGTAGATTATCAAACATTTTAGAGCAACATTCAAACATCAAGCATCATGTTTGTTTTGAAGCTAAAAATTGTGGTGTAGGATTTTATAATTCAACCAAGCATTTCATTCAATCTCTATCACCTTCAAGCAAGAGTCAAGATCCAAATCCATTGGAACGATTTCATACATGGTTGCAACATCTTATTGATGGGGTTTGGTAAGTTAGAACATATTATTTTTCTCATTCACCATTCTCCATTACTATTTCATTCAATTTCAAGGTTTGATTACCAAAATGGGGTTTGAGCAAGGAAAACCCCTATCCACTAACCCAACAATAATTTTCCCTCTCCTTTGTGTGTGATTTGTAGGTCCAGGTTTCAAATTTCCTTAGGAGAAAGATTTGAGAAAAGTTGTCAAATCATTCAAAGTTTTCAAAGTTGTGATCAAGCCTTGGAGAACATTGGAGAACACCTACAAGTTACAAATTGAGGTTTCAAATCTGGAAATCAATTAGGAAGGATAGAATAAACAAAGAAGAGAAGGATTAGACTTTCAAGCTTTAGAAAACCTTAACTAGACTGATTCACCACTTTTGGTGAATACATCCAAGTTTCAGTCAAAGTTCAGATTTTTGTGAATTCAAATACCCATTTGGCATATTCTTGTTCCTGCACAAACCTAGATTTTGGACTGATTCACCCAGCTTGGTGAATGATTCCCACATAACATTAGAATCATGTTTTCTAGTGTTTTAGAGCTCCATCCATCCATCTCCATACTTCTAGGTGCACACATTCCTTTCTGTAGCTTTTTGTCTTGTTTCATTTACATTTCTAGGTCATTTAGTGAAGGTTTGCATTGAATTAGGGTTTTTCATTTCATCTTAAATTTCAATTTTCATTGTATTTGTCTTTCCAAGTTCTTACTTGGTGTTGAGCCCCTCATTAGTTTACAATCAGCCCCTGGGAAATCCCTATTGCAAAATTTCTTTCTCCTTTACATTGAGATCTCTAGGGTTATCATTGAATATGGTAGGTCGAAAGTCGGTATGCTCTAAGTCCTAAGTCATATTATAGCATTCAAATCCTATTTTTACTACACAATAGTTGTGTCCTCTTGATTAGTAATGTCTTTCCTAATAGGAGAGGTAGGAGGATACAAACAACTAGGGTTCTTAAAACTCTCATTGATTGGTTCTTCTAATATTGAACTATCTTTTTTTACAACTAGGAGAGATATTAGGAGAAGAATAAATATGATTGTTATGATCACCAAGGTTTTATTCTCTTTCACTAGACTAACCTCACTCATAGAAGGGATACTAGGAGAGGGATCAATGATGAAAAAAAAGAGAGGGGATAGGACTTCATATTCATATGCACTTTACAAAATTTTCTTACAACACTCAACAATATCTGAAAATAGAACATGAAGTATAATAACCATATATTTTTGCAATGAAAACATGACATGATGATTTTCTTACAAATTTGAAATGTATAACAATCATAGAAAAAATGTGCAAAAGGGTAATGCAATTTTCAAATTTAGAACATGACAATTGACTTATTATGCTATGTAACAATCTAAAAATTCAATGTTGTAAATGCCAATTTGAAACTAAGGAATGCATTAAATGAACTGAATTAAGGTAGATCTAATGAAATGCATGTAATAAAAACTCAGCCAACTAAAATAGATAACTAATGACAACAAACAAAAGTGTAGAAACAAGGCTTTCAATACTATAAAAGGTAGTTTTAAGTATGATCTAGGACTAATTCGCTTGGAGGGGCATATGAGTATTAGTTAGGGTTTTTGGAGGGGTCAAATGCTAAAAAAATGCACAATATAGATTTTCTAAAAATTAGGAAAAACAACCTGTACTAGGACTAAATCACCTAGAGTGGAATATGAGTCCCAGATTAGTGTTTTTGCACTAATTTTAGCAAATTATGAGTTGATTCTAATGTTTCTAACTTGTATGATGTCTGGACTATTTAAAACTATAGAATTTCAGTGAAATTTAATGATCTAAGATGTAAACATGCAACCTATATGCACTTTGACTAATACAATATTTAGAAACCCTAGATGCAAATTAACTAATGAAAAACCAAATACAATTTCAATGTAAGCTAGATCTAGGATTACAGTGCATTCCAAATAAGAAAAGAGGTTTTCACATTAGGTTTGCCAAAATGTAACAACAAAAATAGGGTACCCCACCTTTTAAGAGATGGGACACAAGGATAAGGTTCATATTTCACACGTTCCATTCATGGAAACCTTAGATATCTCAATCCAAGGATGATGTGGTGGAAAGATATCTTTCAATAAGCTATCCTAGGGTATGATTAAAGCTATAAAGGTGTTCACCACCAAGCTAGGGCATGGTAAGATAAGAAGTGAATGTAACATGCAAAGTACCATGTGAAACCTAACTAAATAATTTAGGAAATGAAATTGAAATGTGGAATAAAAGACTAAGAAAGTATAGAGGTTCGCCTGGGAGAGTGATGAGGTCAAAAAAAGATCCAAAACCATGAAATCTTGTTGTTTAGTACCCATTGGGACTCATATTCTAGTCTGTACGATTTAGTCCTAGACTAGGGTTTTTGTGCCAAAATTGGAATCTCATAGTGGTTGATCTAAATTCACTGAAATATAGAAAATGTGCTATGCTATTACTCATACACCACAAGTGGCATATCAATCCCACTCTATTTTTTGGAGGTCCAAGACCTAAATTTTCTCTCCCATCTCTTCTCTTATTTCCACACTTTGTTTTAGAGTCTAAAACCTTGATTTGCATCCTATAGGTGAATTTATGTGAAGATAGAAACCATGTGATGACTTGATAACTTTCTTTAACCTTTTAACTTAATCTTCAAATGATCTCCAAGCTCCAAGACACCTAGATCTACAATCACACATTTAGAGAGAAAAACTTATTGATTGTTAGGAAATAGGGGTTTTCCTTTGTCAAACCCCATTTAGGTAATTAAACCTTGTGATGAATTAATGAAATATGGACATGAAACATGTAAAATAATACCTTGAATGATTTCTTGAGATGTAAATCAACAATCTAACATGAAGTGTCCATGTACAATGTAGAACATGACCTTAAATTGGATATGAAACAATGCTTGCAAATGAATCTTCAATGCTAAATCACAATACTAGCTCAACAACATGCTTGGTTCTTGATGATCTTGATAGGATGATGGATCTTGAATTGCTACAACAAATGATGAAGAATTATACCATTGAATTCCTTAGAAATTCTCTGGTAAACTCTCTTGACATTCTTGTGAAGTCATGGAATGCTTAAATCTCGATAGCTTAGGTTGATATGATGAAGGCTCAGTGAAATAATGATTTGAGACTTTTTCTATATAGGAAATCCATCCAACTTAACATTTATTAGATCCCAGAGGCTGACATTCATGAAATTTGAACTTAAAACCTTGATTTCCCACTCAAACCCTTAAAAACAGCCCAAATGGGACTCATACAACACTTGTGGCATATAGGTACAATTTGGATGGGAATCATACACCCAAGGTGGCTTATTGTTCCCACTATGCCTTTTCAAGTGGAGGAAATGTCTAGGAGTTACAAATATATTATATTTGTTGATCTTATCATAATTTCAATTGAAATAAGCCTTAGGATGCATAATAAAGGGTCTTAGGGGCCTATTAATGATGATATAAAGGTCATAAATGCATGAGGGCCCAAAAAACAATGTGAAGCTATAAATAAATACACTTTACAACATTAAATTAAGGAAAAATTAGGTCTATTTAACTTAATAGGGCCCTAAATCCAATGTCAATGTGGTAAACACATTACAATACTAGATCAAGGAAAAATAAAGTTCATTTTAATGTTAATAATTCCCAAAGGAAAAGGAATACTTTTTCTATTACCACACTAGTGTACATAGGAATAGAGGTAAGGTTTGTGGAAGGAGGAATTTAATTTTAAACTTGGCTTTGAGTATACTCCAAAGCTTGAGCACAAATAATCATGGCAGTGACATGTTTATCCATAATATAAGCTAGAATTTGCACAATATCTATTCCAAGTTTATTTTCAAGAATTTTCCTCAAGCTATATAAAGTAGGAATGGCAGTACTAGTCATGTTTTTAGAAGTCACAAAGTTTTTCTATTTCTCTACATCTTCATCCATCTTTTTTATGTTCTCTTGCAGGACACTAGTAGCCATTGTTTCAACATCATCCACATTAGTTTTATTTAGGAAATTCATTGGAAATGAGGTATTTGTAATGAGGGGAAAAGTACTCCCTAACATGGCCTTGATTTTGTATTATAATGTGTTAACACATTCACATTAGGTATTGGGCCCTTGTGCACTAAATGGGATTATTAGTGCCTTATTTAAGGTCTTGTAAAGTGATGTACCACACTTTCACTCTAATCTAGGGTTATCATTATTAATTGGGCTTATTTAGGCTTTAATTGGCCTTATTTTACATCCATGAGCCTTAATTAATGCATATTTTCAAGGATAATCCCAACATAAACTAATATCAAATTCTTACACTAAGTTGTTCGATTTAATTGGTGTATGAGTCCCACCTAAGTTAATCCTAATGGGACTCATATGTTACTTCTGGCATATGAGTCTTGTGGGGCCCAAAATCAAATTTAATTCAAATTCTTGGCAAGATTTTATTCTCCTATATTTGATGTCAACTTGTAGTGTTGTAATTTTGAGGAATTGGGCATGAACATGTTTAAATACAAGGTTATTTCACTCATTTTTGTCCTAACAAGCAATCAAGAGACCTACCAAGTTGAATAAGCATCCTTATAGAAAATTTGATATCACAAGAGTTTACAAGATCATCCAAGAGTCTTCAAGAGTTGATTATCAAATGTTTTGGAAGCATTATTCAAGTATCAAGTATCGTGTCCAATTCATCATGCATCATATTTTTTATTGAGCTAACATTTATGATTTAGGTTTTTTCATTTCAAGAAAGCATTGATGTCAAGATCCATATCATTAAAGGAAGAATCAAGATCTACATCCATTGAATCCATTTGATGCATACGTTGCAACACTTTATTGTTAGTGTTTGGTGAGTTGCAACATTACATTTTTTCATTCATCATTTCTTTATCTCATTTAATTTCATTATAAGGCTTGATTACCAAAATGTGGTTTGACCAAGGAAAACCCCTTTCCACTAACAAAACAACATATTTCCATCTCTTTAGTTTGTGATTTGTAGATCTAGCGTAAAGGTATATTGAAGAGCAAGATTGGAGAAAAGGTATCAAGCTACAAATTTTTTCCAAGTTGTCACCTTGCTTTGAAGATTATTAAAAGACATCTACAAGTTGAAAAGTAGAGTTTCAAACCTGGAAATTAGGTGGAAAAGAAAAAGAAAATATTGAAGAGAGCATTTAGTCTTTGAATTTCCAAAAATGCCTAATGGGACTGATACACCACTTCTAGTGTATGAGTCCCAGTATAGTGAAATTTGTAGTTTTCAAGTGTTTCACACATCTCTTCCTAATTTTTGTTCCTAACCAGATAGCTGAATCTGGGATTAAATCGACCAACCTAGTGTAAGAAACCTATTCAACATTAATTTCAATTTTTTTAGCATTTCAATACTTCATTCAAGCTGCTATAGGTTTCTAGGTGCACACTTCTATTTTCTCACCTTTCTATTCTAATTTACATGCATTTCTAGGTCATTTAGTGAATTTTTGCATTGCACTAGGTTTTAGCATTAGATCTTGCATATCATTAGTCTTTCCATGCCCTAGCTTGGTGGTGAACCTATATTTAGAACACATCATTTCTAGTTGGAGTGCACCATAGTCTTAAATCCTTCTTGCATTAACTTTTCATTAGGGTTTTGATTAGTTAGTTTACATCTAGGGTTTCTAAATCTTGCATTAGTGAAATTCCATATATGCTACATTTTTTCATCTTACATCACTTAATATCATCTGAAATATTCATTTTCATTTACTCTAGAGATCATCCAAACCAAAAAGCATAAAAATCACTTAAATTTTTTTGAAATTTTTGAGAAAAACCCTAATTGGGACTCATATGCCTTTTTGGGTGATTTAGTCCCAATATAGATTTTAAACAACATTTTACAACATTAATTTTTTTTTTCCGGCATTTTTTTTTCTATTGATAACTTTCTGTTTCATTTTATAGAGTTTTTGTTATATCTCTTTCATTGCATTTAGTTTAATTTCATTTGAATTGCATTTGCATCCATCTTGCATTTAGTATCCCTTTCATGAGCTTTTCTACTTGGTGTCCTATTTCTAATACAATAGTGATACAAAGTTTGAGACTCATGTCACCCCATGATAGTACAATTATCATGGATCTTGGGTTATCTAGCTCTTTCACTACTAGTGTTGATACTAGTACACTAGGTATGGATAATACCCTTAACAACCCTTTGCTTCCAAGTAGTGTGACAAGTGTTGAAATAATTTTTGCTATTATTCCATAAGAAAACATAATCCAAATTCATGAAGACTTATCAAACCTACAAAATAAAATAAGTAGTTAGAAAATTTCAACCATTGCTATTCCTACCATAGATAACATACATCACATGCTTGAAAGTGAAGATGGAGTTGCTTGTGCATAACATAGTTCATATTTTTGGAAAAAATATTATCTCAACCACTAGTTATCCTTTATCCTTGAACAATGTTACAATCCATGGAGGAATTCAAATACCTCCTCCCACAAAAATTGCTTCTATTCCTACCTATGACAATCCTCAAGTTACAACAACAAAGAAAACTACTAATAATGCGATTCCTACCTTAGGTATTTCCACTAGCATCCCTAGTACCTCTATGGCATCACAAGTCATATCTCATACCACTTTACTACTTATAAGCATTCCATTCACTTGTGCTCTGAACACATACACACCTCCACCATATTCACCTTCATCTCACAATACAACCAATGAAACCATAATAAACCATCTTTTGTATACTGTTTCATCCTTGCAAAAGAAAGTTTCCACCATAAACCAAAATCAAAATGGCCAACCTACATACTATTTCTAAAAAAATATCTTATCCTTTGAGATATTGAGAATGTTGGTACCAAAAGGTCTAGAGATTCATAGATTTAAGAAATATGTGGGAAAGGAGATCCTTCTAATCATGTTTATGCTTATACCACATTATGGAGTGACTTTTTCCTTGAGAACAAGTTCTTGGTGAAGCTTTTCCACAGGTCATTGAAAGATACTTCCCTAGAGTGGTTTTATTCATTACCAAATAATTCGATTCATTCATTTAATGAGCTAGTTGAGGCCTTTATCAACCATTTCCAAGTACACATGACTCCTAAGATGAAATTAGCCAATTTGATGAGATGTAAGCAAAAGAGTAGGAAAAAATTACAAACTTTATTTCACATTACCAATCACTTTATTCCCAAATCGATGTAAAGATTCCTTACCCTCAGCTTCAAAAGATGTTCATAGAAAACTTGCAAAGTAAGTTACAAGATAATCTTACCATGATGAAATTCCCATCCTTCATGCACTTATGTACTGTGCTCCATGATTATCAAAACTTAGTTAGTAGTCATGATGTAAAAACCACCTCTATCTGAACTGAGAAGTTCAAGTCCACAAAACAAAATAATTATCAACCTTTTAGAAAATAGAATAAAGGCTTCCTTCAACTTAATCCCCCTCAAAAAATAACTCAACATGTTGATACCCAAGTAACTGCTATAATAGAAATGATACCCTTTAACTTTAGGGACTTGAAAATCCAATTCACTCTCCTACTTGATACCCTTCATAACACAATTTCACAACTTTTAGAACAAAATATGATTACCTTACCTCCCATTGAGACTTTCAATCCTTATAAGCCTTTACCTTTGATATTTAGATCAAATTCTTATTGCTATTATCTCTGACAAAATGGACACAATACAAAACATTGCAAGCATCTTAAACATCTTGTACAATAACTCATTGATTCTAGTTTGCTTTGAGTTGGAGGTTTTAATGATCAAGGAAATAATTTTGTTTCAAATCCTAACCAAAGCATGCAAATCTTTACCAACCTTCTGGCTAATCATAATATTTCAGTCATCAAAGCTAGTGAAATTAGAAAGAATGATGTGATGAATGTTGACATGGATGATGAAAGCAATGATACTATTCAAAACGATCCTATAGATACAAATGAACAAGATCCTATGGATGATATGGTTGGATTTATCAAGGTCATACTTCATAAGGGCCAAAATAAAAATCCTCTTGAGATTGAATTTTCCTTACAAGATATACTTAAAAATGCACCTGATGGTCCTCTTTACATAGCCAATCAAATCTATAACAAGCCCACTAATGGGATATTAATAGATATCATTTATAGGAAGAATGTGATCATTGAAGAATTCTTACTTATGCATGAGATATATCAAGAAATATATTATAAACCGAAAGCATGGACCGAAACACATAATAGTTTTGCTTGCCCTATGATGGGAACTAAAAACATTAGATGTCTCATTCTCCATCATTCCAAAATCGTACCAATTTTTTCTAAAGAAAGGCTATCCATGGATTCACTCCATGAATGCCATCCCTTCAATTATGCATAAATGCTAAAATTTTCCCTTTGATAATGAAATATTTACTGTGCATCATAGTGGCTTTAATCCTTTGTCTTCACAAGGGAAAATTTCACTAGATTTATTTTGGCTTGAGCCTATAGAACCTATTAAACCTCATGAAGATTTCCTTTTCACATCCTATAAAAAGTTCAAGGTAAAATGCATAGAAAAACTATCCCTTAGAAACATGCCTCAACCTATGACTGAGCCCACCATCCTTGATGAAACCATGATTAACCTACATACATTCCAAACAACCAAGACCAACACATGATAGATCCTTTTCCTACCTCCTATAAATGGCCAAGAGATAACAAAAACAATTTCATCACACCTCCTAAGATAAAACAAGTTTATAAAGCTAAACAAAAAGTAGTTGAATAACCTTCCATGGTTCCTTTGATTCATCCCCTTAGGGAATAAAAGAAACCTATGGTTAATAAACCTTCTCCTACACAAATCCAACTTTAAAGTTATACTAAAAGAAATATAAATTCTAGGGAGCATAGACATAGACATTATGGCCTTGCTCGAAGACTAAATGGAGAATAAAACAAAGAAAATAAAAATATGAACTTGACTAAAGCAATACACGACGAGTCTCCCCTTCACTACAATAACAAGGTCCAATACCACAATAGGAGATAAAGCCTTCTTTAGATATTATCATTTGACCTCCCATAGTGATTAACTTAGATGACAATGATGAAGCTACTAGGATTGACGAGGAAGTGCATAATGAATTGAGTACATTACTTTCCTCTTCTATGAGCTTACATGATAATTTTCCTAGGAAGAGTGTTGAGCAAGGTATTGACCCTAGTTTGGAACTTGCTATTGTTCCTTTGGATAGTTGTCTACCTTTCGTATATGATGAACATGATTGGGATGTAGATGACTTGCTATAGGTTGATTCGCATGTGCTTAATAGTCTTTTATATTATTTCTTTTTCTTGTGTGTTTGATTGCATGTTGCGTAATGTGATCCCCCATGTTGTTTTGTTTCTTATACCTCTCTCTATCTGACATTCTTTTATTTGTACCTACATTATCCTGTATGTCATTTAATATTTTATCTTTTCATTTGTCTTCTGTTTTCCTTTTGGGGATGATGCAAGACATTGATAAACTCACATCTCTTCCATGTTGACCCAAAAAGGTTTCCTTTATCTTTTATTTTTCTTGTTTTTTCCTTTTGGGGATGACCCAAGGTGTCAAGACATTCATGTCTCTTCCATGCTAACCCAAAAGGATGTTTCTTTTTTTCCCCTCTCTTTATGTCATTCTTCTAGTTATATGAGTATTTGGAGAATGATGATAGTTTTGAGCTCTACCAAAACATTGTAGCAAGAACATAATGACCCCAAATCCACGGATTCCTCATGTGTTTGAAGTTTTATTTTGGGGGAAAGCCCTTGTCCTTTCATGATGTAGCTTCATTTAGAAACATATGACTTGGCATAGGGATTTCCAAATAAGCTCTCATGTTCTGTTTATTGTTATCATTTATCATTTGCTACTTTAAAGTAATTTCTCATAGTATGGTGTTTAGAAATTTCTTTAAAGTGGGGGCATACATTAGAATTGTTCTTTTACATCTCATGTTTCATTATGTAGTCTTCTTACTTCATCAAATGTGTCTTGCACTTTGTGGTGACATTGGGTGTGATGTCTATCAAGATTGTGATCTCTCTTAGCATATTATATTCCTCTTAGTGGCTTGATGTGATAGACTACATCCCCTAAGTTTTGAATCTTCTATTTTTTGATTGGTCCTCTTTTGAAGAAACTAGACATAATTTTCCCTAAGTTAAGACCTTACATGAACTAAGAAAAAATCCTTTGAATGTTCCCCATGTTGCATTTTCATTTTTAGTTATATGGCCACCTTGCATAAGACACATTGCTTGCCTATGGTGCCATCTTGTTTGTTCTTTAGTTTCAATCATATGAATATTTTCTTATTTCATGAAGCTCGAAGATCATTTGTTGTGTGGCACCTTATCAAAGTTATCAAGAAGTATAGATTTGTCCTGGTTGGATGGGAAGTTGAGCTGAGGCATGACTTCACATAGCCACTTGCTTGCTTGTGAGCACATATCGGTCATATTTGTGTGTGTCTCACCTCTTTGGATACTTACCCAATGGATAGCCTAAAGTTTCATTTCCTCATAATGAGTGTGCATTTTTTAGACAAACAACCTAGATCTAATCCTCATTGGATTGGACAAATAGTCAAAACCTGATCAACCCTTTTTGTTTTGTTTTTCCTCTATCTTTTTCTTTGGAAATGTATGTTTGTGCCTTGTTGTTTCTCCTTATATCATTTTCATGTGTGTTATTCTGTGCTAATGTTGTTTTCCCATAGCACCTTGGTCTTGAGGGCTTGTGAAACACTCTTGATCGTTGTCATCCTACCTTACTAGCATTGGTATATTTGAACCCCTCTTGATACATGTTGGTATACTTTCATGTGAATTTGAATAAAGTTCATCCTCTCATTAAAGTGAGGTCTAGATGTAATGATTGGAAAAGTACTCTCTAACATGACCTTGATTTAGTGTTGTAATGCATTTAACACATTCACATTAGGTCTTGGGCCCTTGTGAACTAAATGGGCTTAATGGTGCCTTATTTATGGTGTTGTAAAGTATTGTATCACACTTTCACACTAATCTAGGGTTCTCATTATTTATTGGGATTCTTTATCCTTTAATTGGCCTTATTTTGCATCCACAAGCCTTCATTAATGCATCTTTTTGAGGATAATCTTGACATACACAAAGATCTAATCATAATTCAAGTTTTTTTAGATTGTGTGGCCTAGATTTAGTGATTTGGAACTCATACGCCAGCTTAGGTGTATGAGTCCAACCCAAGTTTCAGGGCCCCAATTCTGATTTTGCATCATTCTAGGAATTTCTTGACAAATGTGTCCAATAGTTAAGCCTAATGGGACTCATATACCACTTCTAGCATAGGAGTCCCATGTGGGTCAATATCACATTTAATTCTCCAAGATCTGATGTTGGCGTGTATTTTTATAATTTTGAGGAATTGTGCATTAACAAGTATAAATATGTAAGGTCATTTCACTCATTTTTCTAATAACAAGCAATCAAGAGACCTAGCAATTTGAATAAGCATCCATATAGAAAATTTGAGATCACAAGAGTTTACAAGAGCATCCAAGATTCTTCAAGAGCTAATTATCAAGTGTTTTGGAAGCATTATTCAAGTATTAAGCATCATGACAATGTCATCATGCATCATGTTTGTTGTTGAGCTAACATTTGTGATGTGGGGTTTTTCATTTCAAGAAAGCATTCAAGTCAAAATCCATATCATTCAAGAAAGAATCAAGATCTACATCCATTAGACCTATTTCATACATATTTGCAACACTTTATTGTTAGGGTTTGGTGAGTTGCAACATTACATTTTCTTCGTTCATCATTCTTTTATCTCATTTGATTTCATTATAAGGTTTGATTACCAAAATATGGTTTGACCAAGGAAAACCCCTTTCCACTAATAGGACAAAATTTTTCCCTCTCTTTAGTGTGTGATTTGTAGATCTAGGGTAAAGGCATATTGGAGAAAAGGGTATGTGCAGGATCATGATGGGCCAAAAAGTGGCGATATGGTGGGTATTTGTAGGGTATGTGGTTGATGACATTTTTTTTACCCAAAATTAATGAAACGAAAAGGGTTTTTAAAGGATATTCTCAGATTTCCACCAATATAAATTATGTTTTACTTTTAATTTAATAAATAATTATTATTCATTTTCTATTTGAATTATGACTAAAGTCCTAATTGATAGGCTAATTGAAAAACATCTATAGATTTCAAACAGTATCACAATTTTTGAATCCAAAACATGTGTCACATTCTATGCTTCATATACTATAGGATTAAAAAAAAATTTGAATTTCATGAATTTTTGACCAAGTTAAGGTGGTTAGATGTAAGAGTTATTATATTTTTTAAAATTTGTAATAAAAAATCATAATTAATTATTTACTTGGAAAAAATTACAAAAAATATGCATCACATTGGGACATGAGTCCTCTACTTATATCTAAAATATTATAAAAAATATTATCATTTTATTGTGGTTAGGGTGGTCAGAAAGACACCTACTTCTTATTTTTTCCCTAAAATTTAAGTACTACTGCAATGAAATTTTAAATTTTCACCAAATAGATTTGGTTTTAAAAAAATAAACCTAGTAGCTTAGAAACTACATTTAATTTTCTACAAATTCTATTCTTACATATTTTTTAAATAATATAGATAACTTATTCAAATTTATACATCAAGTTGCCTAACTCTGATTTTTTTGAATTTTTTGCCACTTGAGGGCCTATTTTTTCCATGATGATCCTGTACATACCTAGAAATATTGGAGAAAATTTTTCATGTTGCAAAAGTTTTCCAAGTTTTCATCTTGTTTTGAAGATCATTAAAAGACATCTACGAGTTGCAAATATGAGTTTTATACCTAGAAATCAAGTGGAGAAGACAACGGAGATTGAAGAGCATATTCAGTCTTTGAATTTCTAGAAAATCCTAACTAGACTGATACACCACTTCTAGTGTATGATTCCCAACATAGTGAAATTTGTAGTTTTTTAGGTGTTTCAAATATATCTCTACTAGATTTATGTTCCTACCTAGCAACCCTAATCTAGGACTAAATCACCTAGCTTGGCATATTAGTCCTAACTAGCATTAATTTTAGCGTTTTCAACATTTCAGGAGTTCATTCAAGCTACTACAGGTTTCCAGGTGCACACTTCTAGTTTTTTAGCTTTCTATTATTATTTATAAGCATTTCTAAGTCATGTAGCGATGTTTTGCATTGTACTTGGTTTTAGCATTATATCTTGCATATCATTAGCCTTTCTAAACCCTAGCATAGTGGTGAACCCCTCTTTAGTCATTAATCATACCCTAGGATACCCCTATTGCAATTCACTTTCTCCCATTCCTATCCTTGGATTGAGATCTCTATGGTTTTCCTTAAATGATATTAGGAGAAACTTGTTGTTCTATGTGCTAAAACATAGAGCACCATTTTTCAATGAATTAGTATGGAGACTATGGTCCACAGAGGGTTGACTAGTATCAACACTATGAGTGAAAGAGTTGGAGAACCCAATATCCATGATTAATGGTGTATCACAGGATGACATGAGTCTCAAACTATGTCTCACAATAGTATTACTAGTATGGCACCAAGTCGTGAAGCTCATACAAGTTTCAAAAACTCAATGTATACCATAAAAGGTGAAATGCAATGAAGTAACCTACGATGTAAAGTGAAATGAAAATATGTAAATGCAATTTTTAAATTATAAAAAAGATAATTTCTTAATTATTCTATCTAAAAACCTCAAAATGATATCTTGTAAATGCAATTTTTAATTCAAAAAATGCATTGAATTTATCAAATGAAGCTGAATATGATCAATATTAAGTAACACAAATTCTCTAAATTGAAACAAAAATAGGAAAATAGGAAAATATAATACAAAAAATAGAGCTTTTAATACCCACAAAATCAAGAAACAACCCTTACGAGGGACTCATTCACCCAGGGGAGAATGGGTCCTAGTTTAGTGTTTTTGAAAATGTTTTTGCAGGTTTCTATGTTGATTCTAGTGGTTTTCAGATTTTGATCTAAAACAACGAGTTACAATTTGAATTTTCTTTGAAATTAAAGTTGAATACAAATGCAAAATATCACTAAATGATAAACAAGGAGAGCTAATTTGATGTGAAATTTTGATTTTATTTTCAAATATAAGTGAATGATGATGCAATGTTATATAAATGATTTGGAAAATGACTATGTTTTTTTGTATTTTTCAGATTTATAGATGCAAATATGGAATCCTAAAACCTCTAAATGAGATAAAAAATAATGCAAGTTAAAAAATCATAAATGAGATTCAATTCAATGCAATGCAATGAAAATAAATGCAAGATCTAGATCTAGGGTGAAAATGGACTCCAAAATCAAAACATTACAATGATCAAACTCAGTTTCACCAAAAAGAAATGAAGAAAAATAGGTTTGGATTTATTAAAATAGGGATATGAAGCAATTAGGGCATGTATTTTCCTTATATTTCATTAGCAAATGAGACCCACATAATGAAATGAGTTACAACCTTTAGGTGAATCAAGTTAAAGCGTGAATATAAATCTATTTCATTTTTCTTGCAAGAATGGGAGTCTTGATAAAATAACACTTTAGGGAGAAAAACCATAAATAGTAAACAAACTACAAAATGCAATATACAACTTGGATTTAATAGATTAAGCTTGATAATAATGGAGCCAAAAATCATATTATAAATTAGAGAAAGGCATAATGATGTTTACCAGTTACCAAAAGTGCTCTATTGAAGCTGATATGGGACACATTCACCCAAAGGAAAATGGGTCTTGAGTTAGGGATTTTTTTCAACTTTCAAGAGCCTCTGTTACTAATTTGAATCTCTCAGTTTGCCTAGGTTTTAGGTTTGAAAATTATAAATAAATTTTATAATTGAGTTTCCACGAGATGAAAACTTTTATGATAACATTAATAACTTTGACAAGTTCTCCAAATTTTCTCTTCAAGAGATACTAAATATTTTTTCCACCTAAATTTGCAAACACAAATCAAGAGGGAAAAGTTTTTTATTTTTGGTGAATGAGGGTTTACCTTGGTCAAACCTCATTTTGGTAATCAAACCTTGAAATAAAACAAAACAAGATGAAAGGAATGATGAATGAAAAACTCAATGTCACAACTCACCAAACCCTTGGATAAACCTAGGAATGTAGATCTGCAACTTGCATGAAATAGCTTCAATGGATGTGGATCTTGAACCTTGAATATTGATTTGAAACAATGCCTTGAATTCTTGAATGGATCATGAAACCTACATCATCACATTAGCTCCAAAAACATGCATGGTGCGAGAAGAATTTGATATGATAATTAGATCTTGATTGTTGTATTAACTCTTCAATAAATTTTCTCTTGAATTCCTTGAATTTCTCTTGAGATCTCTTAGATTTTTTAGATCAAAATTTCTAGGTTGAAAATCTTAGTGAAATAACCTTATATTTTGAAACATAGAAAATTTTCACCACAAGGATTTTAGGACCTAGGGGTCCAAGCTTTCTATACTCTACATTCAGGGATTCCCTAGAGATCTCAATCAAATGATGATAATGGGAAAAAGGATATTTGATAGGGGATTGTCCTAGGGTAAGCATCAAGATTAATGAGGGGTTCACCACCAAGCTATGGCTTAGGAAAATGTATAAAATGCAGGATCTAATGATTGAACTCAATAATGCAAGAAACTTCACTAAATGAGCCATAAATGCAAATAAATTAGAACAAACTAGAAAAGTATAGAGGAGAACTTGGAAAATTAAGAAAGCTTTAATTGAGGCTTGAAATTATTAAGAACATGAAATTTAGGCCTACTAGGACTCATTCGCTAGTTTGGATGAATCAGTCCCAAATTTGGGTTTTTGTGCCGAAACAAGAATTTGGAAAATGGGTATCTAAAACTGCAATAACCTAAAAATTGACCTAAACTAGGAATCATTCACTAGAAAAGGTGAATCATTATAGTTAGAGTATTTTGGAGCTTTAAAGTATAAATCAAGTCTACAATGTCTGCGCTTTGTGTTCCTCTTTGTCTTTGGGTCTGAAACTCTGATTTTGGGTTTGTAGGTGACTTTTTAGTGAAGATTAAAACCTTGTAAATGGGGAAACAACTCCAACCACTTTCTCCAAGCTTGTAGCCTAATATTCAAGGGATCTTCAAGCTCCAAGATACCTATATCTGCAAATACACAAAGAGAGAAAAAAAAAGTGTTGATTGTTAAGGAATAGGGGTTTTCCTTGGTCAACCCCCTTTGAGGTAATTAAACTAAATGATGAGGTAATGAAATAAGGAAATGAAACATGAAGCATAGAACCTAAAACATGAATAATGATACCTTGAATTATTTCTTGTGAATTATACCTCTAACATGAAATGGAAATGAAAAATGTAGATGTAGATCTTGAACTTTGACATGAAACAATGCTTGTATATGAATCCTCAATGCTACATCACACACTAGCTCAATAACACGTTTGATACTTGATAACTTTGATAGATGATGGATCTTGAATTTTTGTAACAATTGATGAATAAATTTACTCTTGAGTGCCTTAGAAATGATCTTGAATGCTCTTGTAAAATAAAACTTGATATAATAATTCTCTCACAAAAGTCGTAGGCGATATCTTGAATTCTTGGGTGAAAATGACTGAAAGAACCTTGTATTTATACTTAATTATGTAAGAATTCCCAAAATTACAACACTAAAAGACAACATCAGATCTAGGAAAATAAAATTCCACCAAAAATTTAAATTAGTTTTGATTTTGGGTCGCACAAGACTCATTCACACAAGATGGAAAATGAGTCCCATTTGGCATAATTTATGGGACAAATTTCAAAAATGCTTAGAAAATTGTGAAACCAAGTTTGGGACCCAATAACCTAGGTGGGAATCATTCACTCAAGGTGGCGAATGAGTCCCAGATCACTAAATTTGGGCCATATAACCTAAAAACACCTAAATTATGATTGGATATTGATTTGTGTTGGGATTATCCTTGACAAGATGCATTAAATGAGGCTAGCGGATGCAAAATAAGGCCAATCAAAGCATAAAGAATCCCAATTATTAATGAAAACCATAAAAAGTGTGAAAGTGTGTTAAAAAACTTTACAACACTTTAAATAATGAATGATTAAGGTTTATTAGGTTTAATTAAATAAAACCTAAGAAAAGTGTGAAAGTGTGTTACAATGCTTAACAACACTTTATCAAAGTACCATTTAAGTTCATTATTTAACAAGGGTCCAAGACCTAATGTGAATGTGCAAAACACATTGCAACACTAAATAAAGGCACCATTAAGCTTAGTTTAACAGTGAGGGCCCAAACAAGCAAGGAAAAGGGATAATTTTTACGTTGCTACATTTAACCCCCACTTTAGTGAGAGGGTGAACTTGCTTCAAACTCAAACTAAAGTAAACATTCAAGAGGGGTTTAAGTGTACCAATGCAGATGATAAAGGATGAAAAATATCAAAGGAGGTGGCCAAGCCCCCAACATCTGAGATGCTTCATCAAACCAACATAAGCACAAAGGGATGCACACAAGGTGTTTAATTTGCACCAAAAAAAAATACATAAACATATAATGCCAATGAAATAAAGAAGAAAGAAAAGAATAAGATGGGTGGATCCAGCTTTGAAAAAAATTCACCTACTCTGTGGCCACAAAACTTCAGGTCATCTGTGGGGTTAGTATCCACTATACACTCACTCTGAGGCCATGAAACTTTATGTTGTTTGTAGGGTGTGTATCCAAAAGGATGAGACACATGAAAAGTATGCACCCACATATAAGAGTGGCTAATGGAAGTAATGTGTCCATTCGGCTCCCATACAACCAAACCAAAGCTATACCTCCTAATAAATTTGATAAGGAACCATGAAAAAATGATCTTTGAGCTTCATGAGACAAGAAAAAGTTTCTATGCTTGGAGCTCATGAACAAATAAGATGGCTCCATAGGCATGCAAAGTGTGTTATGCAAGGTGGCCATATAATAGTTGTTGTAAATGAAAAATAGTGTAAGGTATGTTCAAAGGGATTTTTCTTAGGTCATGCAAGGTATCTTCTTAGGGAACATTGTCCCTAATGTCTCCAAGAGAGGACAAGTCAATGAATAGCATGCTCTCTAAGAAAATGAAGCCACATGACACCACCAAGAAAAGAACACATTGTAGGAAGAAAAAAATCACATAATGAAACATAAGTGTCAATGTATGCCCCCACTTTAAAGGAGTTGCTAACATATTTATTGTGAGAAATTTCTTTAAAGTAGAAGAAGACATGAGAGATTACTTTGAAATCCTTTTACCAAATCACATATTTCCAATAAGCTAGATGTCATGAATAAGGGAAGGGGTTTCCCCAAAAACTTGGTACATCACATGTGATTCAACTTGAGGCATGTCTTCCACATCCCAAGCTTGCTCTTATATATATACATGAAAGGTTGTCAACTAGCCAAAAGAGAGAATGACAAGTGACATACGAGGAAAATGCTACCTAACCCCTTGCCCCCACTTAGTGCAATACATGGATGAGTTGAATAGGAAGAAAGTAAGTTTCAATTAGAGGAACTAGGTTCCTCAACACAAGGAAGAGCACCACACTCCTTATGATGTTCAATTTTATCACTTAAATCCTTACATTCATTACTAGAATGACCATGAACTCTGTGATATCCACAAAATGAACTCTTGTAGTAAAATTTATTTCATGTTCTTGGAGGGAGAGATATCAAATGATATTGGAGGAGTCTCAACAAGATACTTTCTTGATTGATAGTAGAGGACATTTCACTATTTTGTGACAAATATATCTCTTGCTTAGTACAAGGTGTCATACTTATGCAAGACTCTTTAGATTGCGATATTTTGTTCTCTCCTTTATGCGAGGGTGTAAAATCTAACAAATTCAAATCATTAGTGTTTTGTGTGATGACATTTACATTCATCAAAGATTTTTTTTTTGTTTCATTTATTGCAAAGGATAATTGTAGACACATAAAAGTAACCTAGACCTGCAAGCTTTATTTTTCCATGACTTATCATATTTCTTCTCAACATAATAAAAATATTTAATTATGTCTTGGTCCAAATTCAACTAGTAATTAAATAATTCTTAATTATTTAATTAATTCATATCTTTTATTCCTCCTGATTATCGATTTAAATAAATTACATTTATTTATTTAAATACGTCACTAAATTATTTAATTATTCTTTTGTCTTTTCCTCCAAATTTAAATAAATCACTTATTTAAATTCCCATTCCTATTTTCCCACCAAGTAAATAATTAAAAGTCATTATATATTGTCCTGGCCCCACCTCTTTTGAATTAAATTAATTTTTAACTCAAAAAGTCCACACTACCTCTTAAATCAAATAATTTTAAATGATTATTTGATTCTCCACTAATCTATTTTTTGTGCCCAATATCCTCTTGTCACATGCATTCCTATCCATTGATTTAATTTTCCTAAAATTAAATCAGGGCCCTCCATTTCAAATTTTACTCTAATTCTTCCCTAACCCTAATTTCTAGTTGTCATATTAAATCTCATCCTTCCATCATATGGAATTTTTCAACTATAAATCATGGCCATTCATAAAAAATTGACTCTCTGATAAAAAGATCGAGTCAACCTCATTTTGTCCCTTTTTGCTGGTAGACTTCATGCGTGAAAATTTCTGAGTACACTTACAATTTCTTGAGTCAAATCCTTCAATATTTTGCTTGGACCTTTGTCATAGGACATAGTTGCTCATGAAAATCTAAGGGAAAATACTATTTACAAAAAAATGGAGAAGGGAAATGAAAGTGAATCATGGAGTGCATGAAGGTTTTGGTGAGATTGTTCATTTGTTTATGCTTTTATGTTCCATTGTGTGTCATTGTCAACTAGAGTGTAGTTTATTTATGTTGTTTATTTCTAACATAAATTTTTCCTTATTTACATTTTGTGATTCCAAGTAGGGGTGTAGACAATGTCTTCAACAACATAGGGTAATGAACTTATTCTCCATGGTCCACAAACTCAAACACTTCCCAATTGACACATACTCCTTAGGGGTTGCAAAGAACAAATAACACATCAATGCCTTAGAACTTTTACGCAACACTTGGAACACTTTAAACATAGTGGGGGAAATATGTTTAGACAAAAGATGATTCCCAAAATCTTAGATTCTTCATTCTACCTATCATCCATTCACAAACAAACCTAAATCCTTGCAGTACTCCAAACAAACATAGATTTGGTAAAAGAAAGGTAAGCATAGATTTAGATACCCATTTTGGCTCTTTTCAACATATCAAGAAATCAGGTATTATTTTTTTGGAAGGAAAGGGATTAAAATTGACTGTCCTAGTCTCTAGGCTTAATTGCTTGAACAAACTCAGTAGAAGCAATTTGTGGATTTTCAACCATAATTCTTAGTCCAGACATGATATAAATAATATAAAGATAGTTTTAGATACCCATATGGTATTTATACAACATACCTCAAAATCAAGGGCCATCACTTTGCACTGAACCCTTCAAAAAATGGTTTGTTTTCTCACTTTTACCCTAACTAGGGTTTCTAGCATTTTTTAGTAAAATAGGTCTAACTTGCTTGAAACGTAATGAATTTGAGTGCTACAACAAGGAGAATAAAGAAGATTCATAGAAACACCAATTCCAATAGGTTTTAAGCCATGGTGAGGTCGTACAAGTCCATACTAATCACCAAAATAGAGAAAAATGTAGAAAACAAAGATGTTTTTAATTCCAACTTCAATATTTTCAATAACCACCACCTCTCCAACCTTGGTTTCGACCTCCCCAAGGCTATTTAAACATTTACCAACCATTTAAAACTATTTTTTAAACTACAACTATTCTAATTCCTTCATTTACACTTGTGTCTTTTCATATTCCATGTTTTGCAGCATTTGCCACATTGACAACATTTTTGCAAAATTGACAACTTGGAGCAACTTGACCCACAAACACTCCTAACAACCTAATATTGACTCCAACACACCCAAAATTTTCTTAGATGATATTATTAAATAATACCAACATAAGAAAACCAAAATTACAACTTGCACTTAGCCTACTGAATGTAAGGAGCTCCTGCATCATACTTCCAGGAAAACAAAAGATTCAAGCTCTACTTGAAAAGAAGGTAGCAACTTGAGAATCAGGTCTAAAATACCTTGCATGATTTGCATAGACCCATGCATATGACCCTTTCTAAAATAGTGCCATAGTGGCTTCATCTTCACTTGAGGTTTCTTGAACATGTGGTATAGGTAGGTGAACCTAACAAAATAAACAACTGCTGAGAACTTTTAACAAAACAAATAACAACCTTGATTACCCTACTTCTCACACTCTTTTGGTGACCTTCTCAACATAGTAACATCTTCCCCTTGCTTGAATTTCTCATCTCCAACCTACATTTTCTTCCTTTCTTCATGATAGATTGCATGCATTTCAATAACACCCTACTCTCCCTCCATGGCTTATTTCAATTTAACTTTAGGTTTCTCACCCTTTGAGTTTTCAATCATATCCCATGTTGCTTTCTCCTTGAAGGCTACACAATCAGCAACATTTTCCTTTTCTTTTCTTGTATTAGTGTACAAAACAAAACATGGATCCCTCTTTTTGAAATCTAGCCCCTCAACTTCATCTTGTGTTGGATGGTCTTCCTCAATTTTCCTAAGCAATGCAAAAATATAGTGGGTTGCACCCTCATATTCCAATTGCAAATGTTGAGTGTCTTTAATCACCTTGGAGAGTTTGGCTTCCTATTCTAGAAACCTTTCATGATTAATTGTGTCTTCCCTTTGAGTGTCATATATTATCAAATTAACACGCTCTTGGAACAAGTCTTGAACCTTTAATGACAATTGATCATTCCTAGTTGCTATCATAATTGTCCTAGGTTTACTCACCATTGTATTATTTACCTCTTCCTTTTCTCAAATGGATTTTTATCTTCCTTCATCAACAAAGAATCCCTAATGTATATCCTTGCTGTCCTCTCTTTCCTTCTCTTCAAAATAATCTTCTTGATAGGCCATTTAACCTTCTTCCTTATTGGCCATTGTCAATCTTTTTCTTGGTTTGCTCTTTGAAGCAACTATTGCATCTCAAGTTCCCTCAAGTTCAATTTTTATTTTTTATTTTTTCCAAGGTGTGTCTCAACTCCATTATCTCTTGCTATGCTTATCTATTCTTCTTTCTCATTTTTCTTCTTCATATCACTTTTTTCTTTTCTTAGAAGTGGCTTCTTGCTTGTTACCTCTATACTCTGCAAGTCTCCATAGAATTTTCTTCTCATATTTTCCATTCTTCTTTCTCAATCAATTCTCTTTCATTTTTTTTCTTCTTGTCTGCATGATACCTCACCTAGGTTTCCTCCTTTCTTCACTACCTAGTCTTTTGGCATCCATGTTCTTCTTTCAACCTACAAAAAGACAACACATAAACTGCAAAATCTTTCTTTCCCAGATATTTGGGACCTGATACCAATTTGATGCAGAGAAAGATTGTACACAATTTTTTCAATAACATTAGGTAATGAACTTAGTCTCAATGGTCCACAAACTCAAACTCTTCCCAATTGAGACATACTCCTTTGGGGTTACAAAACACAAATAAGGCATCAATGTCTCAAGCCTTTTATCCAAAAATTTCAAAACACTCTAAACATAGTGGTGGTAACATGTTTAGATGAAAAATTATTCAAAAAAACTCATATTATTCATTCTACCTATCATCCCTTCACAAACAGACATAAATCCTTGTAGTACTCCAAAAAGAAAAATTCAGGCACACCTTCCAAAGTAGAATTGTTACAAAAAAGGTACGCATAGATTTAGATACCCATTTGGACCCTTTTCAACATATCAAGAAATATGGTATTTTTTATTGGAAGGAAAGGGCTTAAAATTGACTGTCCTAGTCTTCAGGCCTAATTGCTTGAACAAACTCAGTAGTAGCAATGGCTTTTTGGCCATAATTTTTATTGCTAACATGATATCAAGAATATAAACATATATTAAAATATCCATATGGGATTTATACAACATACCTCAAAATCATGGGTGGTCACTTTGTACGGAACCCTTGAAAATTCGTTTGTTTGCTCACTTTTACCCTAATTAGGGTTTCTGACAGTTTTTATTAAAATGCCTCTAACTTGCTTGAAACGTAATGAATATGAGTGCTACAAAAAGGAGAATAAATAAGATTAATAGCACCACTAATTCCAATAGGTTTTAGGCTATGGTAAGTCCATACAAGTCTATACCAATCACTATAATAACAAAAAAAATTTCAAAAATGCAAAAACAAAGATGTTTTTTATTCCAACTTCAAGATTTTCAATAACCACCACCTCTCCAACCTTAGCTTCAACCTCCAAAAGGATATTTAAACATGTACCAACCATTTAAAATTTATTTTAAAACTACAACCATTCTAATTCCTTCATTTACACTTGTGTCTTTTCATATTTCATGTTTTGCAACATTTACCACATTCACAACATTTTCCAAAATTGACAACTTTAAGCAATTTGACCCACCAACACTCCTAACAACCTAATACAAACTAAAACACACCCAATATGGTCTTATATGTCCTTATTACATAATACCAACATAATAAAACCAAAATTACAACTTGCATTTAACCTACTAAACCTAAGGTGCTCCTGCACCACCCCACCTCATGTGAATTAATTTTTTTTCTTTCAAAAACTCAACACTACCTCTTCAATAAAATAATTTTAAATTATTGTTTGATTCTCTATAAATCTCTTTTTCTATGCCCTATATCCTCTTATCACATGCATTCATGTCCATTTATTTAATTTTCCTAAAATTAAATCATAGCCCTCCATTTCAAATGTTACGCTAATTCTTCCCTAACCCTAATTGCTAGTTGTCATATTCAATCGCAACCTTCCATCTTAGGGAATTTTTAAACTATTAATCATGGCCATTCATTGAAAATTGACTCTCTGATAAAAAGACCGGGTCAACCTCATTTTGTCCCTTTTTGCTGGCAGACTTCATGCTTGCAAATTTATGAGTACACTTGCAATTTCTTGAGTCAAATCCTTCAATATTTTTCTTGGGTCTTTGTCATGGGTCATATTTGGTCATGAAAATCTAGGGGAAATACTATTTACAACAAAATGGAGAAGGGAAGTGAAGATGAATCATGGAGTGGATGAAGGTTTTGGTGAGATTGTTCATTTGTTTATGCTTTTATGTTGCATTGTGCTTCATTGTCAACTAGGGTTTAGTTCATTTATGTTGTTTATTGCTAACTTGAATTTTTCCTTAGTTACATTTTGTGAACCTAACATGAAGGAATTTTTTTTTGTAGATTTTGTATGGATTTTTAGTTTTTGTATGTTTTAGGTACAATTCGATGAATTGCAAATGCTAGAATGACGCAATCACTAGGCCAAATAACACAACTAATTTTCATAAGGGAATATTTAGATTTCGTTTAATTTTTAGTTGCTTCTATGAAATCTAGGTCATTTAGCCTTCTGGTTTACTAGTCTAACCCTAGGGTCATATCATAGGCATCATTAGACCACTTATTTTTGGTACAATATCAACTGTTTCGGAGGTTCAAGTTTGTACGCCACTGTTGGTTATCGTTCACTGCATTTGTGTTTTGGGTTTGCCACAATCATTATAAACCTGAGCTACATTTGTGTTGATGAATCACAGTCGACATCTCGTGAGTGACAATTATAGTTTCTGAGATGCTTTTGATCAATTTCATGAGTTGCATCTATCAATTGCTTGACACAATTGTCTATCTAGGGTTTTCATTTAATTTTTGCCAGTATTTTTAGCTTTCTACCTTTCTATTTCAGTTGACTAGGGTTTTCTGGTTACTAACATTCTATTGGCATCATGTGGCAGGTTGGATGAGGATACTAACTTTTTATTTTTCTTCATTTTTTATAAAGTGCTCTTTAAGCAACAACTAAACAACAACTACAATTTGAATTTCACACTCATGGCTTAAAATGAATTGCATTTACATTCATTAGATTTAAAAACAACACAACTTACATCTATACTCATCAAGGTTAAAATTGTTCCATAGAAAATTGAACCCTCTTGAGAAAAGAGACAATTTAATGCATAATTAGACCCAATTTTGAGTCCCTTCACATCATTTCCATTCAAAACAACATTTATAGGCCCCTTAGACCCATTAATTTTGATCTAAAGGCCTGTTTCACTTGAGAAATCACATGAAAACCTGACAAACAACATTTATTTACATCATACCCTGACAACCTACCTTCAAACAGTAGTAGTGGGACCCATTCACCACCTTGGGCGGATGAGTCCCCTCTGGTCGGACCCATTTGCCAAGGGTGGTGAATGAGTACTCTTTGAGGGAAAATTCAAAATTAATCATAAATTTAATCAATTTAACTTTTATTTCTAATAAATGTCAGCCTCTTAGGTCTAATTAACAAGAAAATAAGGTTTTGTTGCTTATAAATACTCATTTTAAGTCATTTCACACATATTTTATCATTTTTTATCATCTTTTATCATATTTTACCATCTTTTATCATCTTTTATCATCTTTTTATCATCTCTCAAGAGAAATTTTAGAGTTAAGTCTTCCACAACAAGTTTCAATAGCAAAAGTTGAAGTTTTAGGGCAACAAACTAGGGTTTTTGTAGGTCTTGAAGCTCACTTCTATTGTAAAGATTCAACATTGCAAAGGTTTGATGATGGATTCCTATGGTGAATCATGAAGAAATCTAGGGTGAAGAGGTGAAACTATCCACCAAATCATGCCTAAGGACTTGGTTCCTATTGATTCCATCTTCCATTTTCACTCTATCTCCAGGTAAAGGTTTTCATCTTGTTTGTTTAACATTTGCATGTCATTTGATCCCAATTTTTCATGTGTTGTAAGGTTTCTAGGGTTGAGATATTGCATCATATAGATCATTCTTGCATGTCTTATTCTAGAGCAATACAATAGGATCATTGTTATATTTCAACTCTTCCTAGTCTTTAACACATCTAAGGCTAAGGTTTACTCAATTTTTTCTCTATTCAAGGTTTAATTACCCAACTAGGGGTTTGACCAAGGAAAACCCCCCATTAGACAAACATTTTTAAGTTATTTTCAGGAATTTTCTAAGATCTGAGATCGGGTATCTGTCAAAAATTATTGTACAGGTGTCAAGGTGTAGAACAAAATTTTAAAATTGTAGAAATTCCAAGGTGGAATGATTCGCTATGCTTGGTGAATGAGTCCCTCTTGAGGTGAAAAATCGAGTCAGATTTAGATCCAAGATCCCAACTGTCAAAAAATAGGTTTTGTGTAGAAAATTTCTGATCTGGGAATGATTCTCCCAAGGTGTCGAATTAGTCCCAGTCAACCTCAATTCAAGTTTCATTAGTTTTCTAGATTATTTTCCAATCATCTATAGTTTTCTAGGTGAACACATTTTGAGAAACAACTTTTTGTTTAGGTTAATTTGCATATTTGTTCATTCTTTCATGCTTTTTGCATATCACAACATATTTTCAAACATAGTGTAAATCTTAGTTTTGCATTCATTTTCATTCATTCATATTAGTCAATTGCATTTATTCAACATAATTTAGGTTAGAAAACATCACACATAACATTATTTGAATGAACCATTAGAATTTTTTCTCCTATATCTCTCCTTTTAGGTGAAAAACCCTAGAAGAGCAAGAGTTATCCATAGGAACCAAAAATCAATAGTTCATTTTGGTGAACCTGAGCCTTGAACATAACATCATTTTGATTTACACTTCTATTTGCATCTTAGGTCTTCATTATTTCATAATCTTACATTGTTTTACATCTTGAGGTTTCTTAAATATTGCATTAGTTAAAGCATTATTAAGTTTTCATCATTGCATTTCAGTCAATTATTCCAACTTTTTGCAATTGTATTTTATATTTGCATTGTATAGACTTCAAATTTTATAGAAAATACAAAAAATAGAAAAATCTTCAAAAATTCATCTCCTAGGACTCATTTTCCACCTAGATTGAATAAGTCCCTCTACAGTTTTGCATCAACATTTCCAAATTTCAATTTCCTGCATTGCATCTTTTTGTTTTCTGTGATTATCATTCTCTTAAACTTTAGTTATTTCTATTTTCTTAGCATAAATTTCATTTATTTTCGGCATACATGGCTAGTTTTAGATCTTTGAAAATTTCCTTTTCTATTTTCATTCCTAGTTCTTTTAGATCATATTCATCGATACATAATGACACCAAAACTGAAATAATGAACAATCGCTTCAAACACATGATTCAAGTTAGGAACATCTCATGTAAGCCTCTTAGTAGCGATGGTGTTGATAAGTTAGATGAGGTCCTTCAGGACTTCCTCTCACTCACTTCATCGTCTAATGCTTCAAATGAGAAACCTAAACCCCTTAATGATAAACTCCCCCTAAAACCTTTTGATTGTGATTACTTTGATTTGTTAGATGAAGTGATAGGGAGGGGGTTGGAGGAATCAATCACATATTCCTACTCTAGGTCTTGCTTGCAAGACCTCCTTGGTGTTCTGCTCCACCACCTTAACCTATAGGTCCCTTTTCATGTTTAGGTACCCTTGCTTCTCCTGGCCAACCCCACAGCTATCACAAATTAACCAACCAAGTCACTCTTAGTGCAAAAACTCTAACTCTTCCTTAGCCTTTAATCTTCCCTAAAGACTAACTATACCTCCAAAGTTTGAACTTTGACTTGCAGGGGTGTGGAGGTGTTTTAACACATTGCAATCCATCTAATTTTGATTCTTAAGCATCCTCCTATCTCCATTTCTTGGTCACTTTCTTCAATCCCTCATTTAGGGTTAAAAAGACTACTAGCCCAAGAGCCCCAATTAGGTCTCCCTCTCTGAGAAAACTGATTGTCTCTCTCAATTTCTCCAAAGAACCACCAATATTTCTTTGGGGTTCTTGCTTCTAACAGACACCTCTCAAGGATTTTCGAGGTCTTGAGTCTTCATCAGCCGTACAAGGCCTCAACTTGAAATTGGGAAAAAATCTAGGGTTTTCAAGCCTTTTCTGGTTGTTTCCAATTTGCATATTTGTTCATTCTTTCATGCTTTTTGCATATCACAACATATTTTCAAACATAGTGTAAATCTTAGTTTTGCATTCATTTTCATTCATTCATATTAGTCAATTGCATTTATTCAACTTAATTTAGGTTAGAAAACATCACACATAACATTATTTGAATGAACCATTAGAATTTTTTCTCCTATATCTCTCCTTTTAGGTGAAAAACCCTAGAAGAGCAAGAGTTATCCATAGGAACCAAAAATCAATAGTTCATTTTGGTGAACCTGAGCCTTGAACATAACATCATTTTGATTTACACTTCTATTTGCATCTTAGGTCTTCATTATTTCATAATCTTACATTGTTTTACATCTTGAGGTTTCTTAAATATTGCATTAGTTAAAGCATTATTAAGTTTTCATCATTGCATTTCAGTCAATTATTCCAACTTTTTGCAATTGTATTTTATATTTGCATTGTATAGACTTCAAATTTTATAGAAAATACAAAAAATAGAAAAATCTTCAAAAATTCATCTCCTAGGACTCATTTTCCACCTAGATTGAATAAGTCCCTCTACATTTTTGCATCAACATTTCCAAATTTCAATTTCCTGCATTGCATCTTTTTGTTTTCTGTGATTATCATTCTCTTAAACTTTAGTTATTTCTATTTTCTTAGCATAAATTTCATTTATTTTCACGGCATACATGGCTAGTTTTAGATCTTTGAAAATTTCCTTTTCTATTTTCATTCCTAGTTCTTTTAGATCATATTCATCGATACATAATGACACCAAAAATGAAATAATGAACAATCCCTTTAAACACATGATTCAAGTTAGGAACATCTCATGTAAGCCTCTTAGTAGCGATGATGTTGATAAGTTAGATGAGGTCCTTCAGGACTTCCTCTCACTCACTTCATCGTCTAATGCTTCAAATGAGAAACCTAAACCCCTTAATGATAAACTCCCCCTAAAACCTTTTGATTGTGATTACTTTGATTTGTTAGATGAAGTGATAGGGAGGGGGTTGGAGGAATCAATCACATATTCCTACTCTAGGTCTTGCTTGCAAGACCTCTTTGGTGTTCTGCTCCACCACCTTAACCTATAGGTCCCTTTTCATGTTTAGGTACCCTTGCTTCTCCTGGCCAACCCCACAACTATCACAAATTAACCAACCAAGTCACTCTTAGTGCAAAAACTCTAACTCTTCCTTAGCCTTTAATCTTCCCTAAAGACTAACTATACCTCCAAAGTTTGAACTTTGACTTGCAGGGGTGTGGAGGTGTTTTAACACATTGCAATCCATCTAATTTTGATTCTTAAGCATCCTCCTATCTCCATTTCTTGGTCACTTTCTTCAATCCCTCATTTAGGGTTAAAAAGACTACTAGCCCAAGAGCCCCAATTAGGTCTCCCTCTCTGAGAAAACTGATTGTCTCTCTCAATTTCTCCAAAGAACCACCAATATTTCTTTGGGGATCTTGCTTCTAACAGACACCTCTCAAGGATTTTCGAGGTCTTGAGTCTTCATCAGCCGTACAAGGCCTCAACTTGAAATTGGGAAAAAATCTAGGGTTTTCAAGCCTTTTCTGGTTGTTTCCAATTTGCATATTTGTTCATTCTTTCATGCTTTTTGCATATCACAACATATTTTCAAACATAGTGTAAATCTTAGTTTTGCATTCATTTTCATTCATTCATATTAGTCAATTGCATTTATTCAACTTAATTTAGGTTAGAAAACATCACACATAACATTATTTGAATGAACCATTAGAATTTTTTCTCCTATATCTCTCCTTTTAGGTGAAAAACCCTAGAAGAGCAAGAGTTATCCATAGGAACCAAAAATCAATAGTTCATTTTGGTGAACCTGAGCCTTGAACATAACATCATTTTGATTTACACTTCTATTTGCATCTTAGGTCTTCATTATTTCATAATCTTACATTGTTTTACATCTTGAGGTTTCTTAAATATTGCATTAGTTAAAGCATTATTAAGTTTTCATCATTGCATTTCAGTCAATTATTCCAACTTTTTGCAATTGTATTTTATATTTGCATTGTATAGACTTCAAATTTTATAGAAAATATAAAAACTAGAAAAATCTTCAAAAATTCATCTCCTAGGACTCATTTTCCACCTAGATTGAATAAGTCCCTCTACAGTTTTGCATCAACATTTCCAAATTTCAATTTCCTGCATTGCATCTTTTTGTTTTCTGTGATTATCATTCTCTTAAACTTTAGTTATTTCTATTTTCTTAGCATAAATTTCATTTATTTTCATGGCATACATGGCTAGTTTTAGATCTTTGAAAATTTCCTTTTCTATTTTCATTCCTAGTTCTTTTAGATCATATTCATCGATACATAATGACACCAAAACTGAAATAATGAACAATCCCTTCAAACACATGATTCAAGTTAGGAACATCTCATGTAAGCCTCTTAGTAGCGATGATGTTGATAAGTTAGATGAGGTCCTTCAGGACTTCCTCTCACTCACTTCATCGTCTAATGCTTCAAATGAGAAACCTAAACCCCTTAATGATAAACTCCCCCTAAAACCTTTTGATTGTGGTTACTTTGATTTGTTAGATGAAGTGATAGGGAGGGGTTTGGAGGAATCAATCACATATTCCTACTCTAGGTCTTGCTTGCAAGACCTCCTTGGTGTTCTGCTCCACCACCTTAACCTATAGGTCCCTTTTCATGTTTAGGTACCCTTGCTTCTCCTGGCCAACCCCACAACTATCACAAATTAACCAACCAAGTCACTCTTAGTGCAAAAACTCTAACTCTTCCTTAGCCTTTAATCTTCCCTAAAGACTAACTATACCTCCAAAGTTTGAACTTTGACTTGCAGGGGTGTGGAGGTGTTTTAACACATTGCAATCCATCTAATTTTGATTCTTAAGCATCCTCCTATCTCCATTTCTTGGTCACTTTCTTCAATCCCTCATTTAGGGTTAAAAAGACTACTAGCCCAAGAGCCCCAATTAGGTCTCCCTCTCTGAGAAAACTGATTGTCTCTCTCAATTTCTCCAAAGAACCACCAATATTTCTTTGGGGTTCTTGCTTCTAACAGACACCTCTCAAGGATTTTCGAGGTCTTGAGTCTTCATCAGCCGTACAAGGCCTCAACTTGAAATTGGGAAAAAATATAGGGTTTTCAAGCCTTTTCTGGTTGTTTCCAATTTGCTAAATATGTCACTGACCTAATGTGTTAATGGAGCTTCCTCTTGGTTACCAGCCCTTGGTAAGACTTCCATCTACCTTCTCCAAAAGGAAAGACAATAAAATTCAATCACTCCTGCAAGATATGTGCTCTGCACTCCTGGTCTTCCCTAGCCGGACTCTTCCTGGCTCGCCTAGGGCAAGACTTTTCCAACAACTCCTGCATTCACACAAACCCTAAAACCCACCATATGTACACACATGGAGTCTAGTCACTATTCCCAAAGGGCCGTACAATTTTTACAGTGGGAAAGTGGTCTAGCACTCCATTTTCTCAAGACTGCCTAGTTCAGACTAGGCATAGAATGAAAACAAACTATTTACAAACAATGGTTGAAAACAAATAAAAAAACTAATAGATGGCACACATAACTTGTATTCTATCAACACTACATCCTACATACAAAACAATAATTAATTCAATCCATTAAAGCTCTACTTGAAGCAAAAATTAGAAAATAACCCTCAAAAACACTATTTTTCCTTCAATTTCACAAATTTACACCACAATGCTAATGCTTCCAACCTTGCTCTCAGGTCGAGACACACCTTATATAAGGTACCTAAATCGGTTATTCTCTCTTGGTCAAACATTTAAGCTACCAAGTGGCAAAGTTGTAAAAGCTACCGTGTTTTTCAACTTTTGGCAAATTCTAGAAAACAAAGGTGAGTTACTAAACTCATTCATCCATTCACAACTTCTATCCTAGAGCTCAAACACATCCCTAAGCTATCTCATCAACTCAGTGGTCAACATGACCTTCATGATAACATTGCAAAAACAAAACTTCATTCTAGACTTCGTAACTGGTTAGTGTTTCCTAGGTGCTCCTGCACCATTCTCCCCCTCTCTACACAAACACTAAGGAATGTGAGGAGAGATCAATTACACACCAATGCCCTGCTTCTTAAACTAAGCTTCGTCTACCCAAGTAGCCTCAGATTCTGTCTTGTCTTTCCACTTGATAAGATGCTCCAAGTACACCTTATGCCTTGTAGATTTCTTCACTCTTGACTCCAATATTCTTTCTGCTTGTAGCTTGTTTGGAGTAGGTATGGATATGTTGCGTACATCCTTGAATATCTCCCTACTATTCTGATCTAAATCATTAACTGATCCCTTATATATGATCAATTCAGCTACATTGAACACTAGTGAAATCCCTAAATCCGCAGGTAACTCCACCTTGTATGCATTTTTCCCATACTTGGCTAACACCTTGCATGGTCCCACTCTTTTCATTTGCATTTTGGTTGATGTACCCTTCTACAACTTGGATTGGTTGAGGTGAACCATGACATAGTCTCCTACTACAAATTGCAAATCTTTTCTTGTCAAATCTACCTTATGCTTCAACTTTTGTGTAGCCTCGGTGACTATCTTCTTTACCTTCTCCTGAATCTCTTTCATGGTCTGAGTGAAGTCCTCTGCATGTCCACTCCTATTCTCCATAGCTCCTAGATCTCTAAGCTCACACACACCTCTTGGGTGCATCCCATACACTATTTCAAAAGGGCTCTTCCCTGTAGTCCTGTTCACACTGTCATTGTATGCATACTTAGCCTGTGATATAACCAGATCCCATGTCTATCCATACTCTCTGGTTAGGCATCTTAGAAGGTTACCTAACACCCTATTAACCACCTCAGTTTGTCCATCAGTTTGAGGATGGTAAGTTGATCCAAAAGACAGGTTGGTACCTAATCTACTCCATAGAGTCTTCCAAAAATGACTCATAAACTTCACATCCTTGTCTGATACAATGCTCAAAGGCAATCCATGCATCCTTACAATTTCCTTGAAGAAAAGGTGAGCAATGTAGCTAGCATCATGTGAAGTCTTGCAAGGGATAAAGTGACTCATCTTGCTGCATCTATTTACCACCACATAGACACTATCAAACCCTGTCTTATTTTTGGGAAGTCCTACCATAAATTTTATTCTAACACACTCCCATGGTCTATTGGGAATTAGTAGAGGTTGATACAAACCTGCATTACTAGCTCCCCCTTTTGCTTTCATACACACTACATACTACTCCACATACCTTCTGACATCCCTTGGCAACTTGGGCCAATAATAGAACCTTTGCACTAGTTCCATTGTCTTGTTGATACCAAAATGACCACTAAGACTACCATTGTGCTTTTCTTTGATAAGATTCTCTCTCATAGAACCTTTTGGCATGCACAACTGATTTCCCTTGAATAACAATCCACTTTGCAATGTATACTCTGAGTATTGACTATGAAAATGATTCTCAAAATCAGAACATACCTTGTAGGCCTCTGAGAAGTCTTCATCTTCACCATAGAGATCCTTGAAACTATCTATTCCAATGATCTTGATCTATATCTCTTGCACTAACAACAATCTCCTACTTAGTGCATCTGCGACCTTGTTCAGCTGTCCCTTCTTGTGCTTGATGGTGAAGGTAAAAGCTTGGATGTATTCCATCCATTTCAAATGCCTATTACTCAGCTTCTCTTGAGTGTTGATATAGCCAAGTGTCTAATTGTCAGTAAAGACTACAAACTCTTTGGGTAGTAGGTAATGCCTCCACTTCCTAAGTGACTGAACTAAAGCATATAGTTCTAGGTCGTAGGTAGAGTACTTTGTCTTAGCTTCATTGAGCTTTTCACTAAAGAATGCTATAGGCCTGCCTTCTTGACTTAGCACTCCTCCTACTGCAACTCCACTAGCATCACATTCCATAGTAAACAACTTGTGAAAACTAGGTAACAAAAGTATAGGTTGAGTTGCCACTTCTTGTTTCAGTTTCTCAAAACCTTTATAAGCTTCTTGAGTCCACTTAAACTTAGTTTTTAAGCCTCCTTTGATTATATCTAGGACTGGTGCACATATGCCATGAAAGTTCCTTATGAATTTCTATAAAATTGATCCAATCCATGAAAACTTCTTACCTTTGTCCCTATGGTTGGTGTAGGCTAGTTTAGAATAGCTTCCACCTTGCTTGGGTCCATCTTCAATGATCATTGGGATACTACAAACCCCAAATTCATAAGATCTTGTTTGAAGAACTCACATTTCTCTAGGTTGATGTCTAACTTCTCTTCTTGCAATCTTCTAAGAACCAACTCCACATGCTTTAGATTTTTTTCTGCTGTCTTGCTAAAAATGAGTATATCATCAATATATACCACTACAAATATCCCTATAAAGTCTTTAGGCACTTCATTCATGAGCCTCATGAATGTGCTAGGGGAATTAGAGAGGCCAAATGGCATAACTCTCCACTCATACAACCCATCATTTGTCTTAAAAATTTTCTTCCACTCATCTCCATCCTTGATTTTGATCTGATGGTGTCCACTATTGAGATCCAACTTAGTGAAGTACAAAGCTCCTCCAAGACAATCCATCAAGTCCTCAATTCTAGGAATAGGGAACCTATACTTGATTGTGATTCTATTTATTGCCCTAGAATCAATGCATAATCTCCACTTGCCTCCTTTCTTTCTTGCTAAGACCACTGGTACTGCACATGGGTTGACGCTCTTCCTAATCAATCCTTGATCCAATAACTCCTACACTTGTCTGGCTACCTCTAGATTCTGATCTGGTGTAAGCTTGTGTGCTGCTTTGTTTGGTAATGAAGCCCCTGGTATGAATTCAATCTGATGACTAATGGCTCTTTGTGGAGTTAAGGTTGCTAGTGTTCCATCACTCACTATGTCCTTATACTTCTCAAGCAACTTCTGGAATGCTCTGGGTATGACTATTTTCTCAGTCTTGTCCTCTCCCTTGGGTTGCACCATGACCAAATATCCTTCACCTCCTTGATGTAGGTTGTTAATGAACTCTTTGCCACTGCTTAATAAGACACTAGGGGTCTTTGACTGTCCTTCTTCCTCATCTGACAGTGACTACAACTTGAATGTTTTTCCATCCTTCTTGAATGAGATAGTATTTGCCTTTCCATCATAGATGAAACCTCTGTCATACTGCCATGGTCTTCCCAATAGGAGATGGCATGCATCCATGGGTAACACATCACAAATCAACTTGTCCTTGTATCCTCCAATGGAGAACTCCATCGTTGTCTGCTCATTGACAAGAACACTTTGTCCTTTGTTCAACCATGTCACCTTGTAGGGATTAGTATGTGGTATCTTGTCTAATTTCAACTTCCTAACTGCCTCCTCAGAGATGATGTTATCATTTGAACCTAAATCCACAATAACCTTGAATACTTTCCCAATTATTTTGCATCTCACTCTAAATAAGGCTCTTCTCTATTTTGGCTCTTCCTTGATCGGTTGTCTGATCAAAACTCTACTAAACATCAAATTCTCCCCCACTTCTGATTCAATGTGACTAACTTTAGGTGACTTGAAACTCATGGTGTCCTCTTGTGCATATGCCACTCTCTTCTCAGTATTTGATGAAGATGCTTTCTCCGGGCACCTATAAGCAGGATGACCTACTTGACCATAGTTATAACATTTCATAGTGGCAAAGTATGAACTACTTCTACTTGCTCCTCTTCCTCTATTTGAACCTCCTTGAGGTCCTCTACCTCTGTTATATCCTCCTCTAGAATTTGTTTCACCTCCATGCTCTGTGAGTTTAGAATCTCCCTGACTTCTTTGTTCAGTCCCTCTACCTTGGTATCCACCTCTATGTCCTCTTTGATCTCTGCCTTTACCTCTACTTTTAGAAGCTTGATCTTGTTTCCTCTTGCTTCTTTCCTCAATCTTTATGGCTAATTGGTAACATTGGTGTACTGTCTTAGGACTTAGAAGAGTCATCTCCTCTTGGATGTTCCACTTCAAGCCGTTAAGATACCTTGCCACCTTGAGACTTTCATCTTCTGAAACATTAGACCTCATACAAAGTTTTTGGAACTCCTCAGTGTAAGTGTTCACATCTTGGTCTTTTTGCCTCAAAATCTATCTTTTCTTGTGCAACTGAATTTCATAATCATCTGGCATGTATGCTTCTCTCACTTTTGCAACCATACCTTTCCAAGTAGAGACAGGCTTCTTGCCTTCGTTTTCCCTCTCTATCTGAATGAACTTCCACCATGTCAAGGTAGAACCTCTCAATCTTGATTTGGCCACCTTTACCTTCTATGCTTTAGTGACCCTATCACATTCAAAATGGTTTTCTGTTCCCTCTATCCAATCCATAACTAGATCAGCTTACATTTTTCCACTAAACAGTGGTATTCCTTCAAGTGCTTTTCCACTCAAAGCCTTCAATGCCTTCAAGAAAGGCTCTTCTTTCAAAATAGGGTTATGTTCAAGGGTCTTTTCTTCCTCTGCAACCTCTTCTTTCTCTGGTACCCTTCCTTTGAACTGTGCATCATTCAATGCTTGCTCAAGTTGGTCTATTCTTTCCCTCAATAGCTTATTGTCTTCCTCCTATCCTTCGACCATCTTGGCCAATTCTGCATTTTTCACCATGATGGTAGAATCACTAGACTCAACCTTTGACATATATTATTCTATCCCAAATATTTTTCTTGCTCTGATAACAATCTGATAGGGAGGGGGTTGGAGGAATCAATCACAAATTCCTGCTCTAGGTCTTGCTTGCAAGACCTCCTTGGTGTTCTGCTCCACCACCTTAACCTATAGGTCCCTTTTCATGTTTAGGTACCCTTACTTCTCCTGGCCAACCCCACTGCTATCACAAATTAACCAACCAAGTCACTCTTGGTGCAAAAACTCTAACTCTTCCTTAGCCTTTAATCTGCCCTAAAGACTAATTATACCTCCAAAGTTTGAACTTTGACTTGCAGGGGTGTGGAGGTGTTTTAACACATTGAAATGCATCTAATTTTGATTCTAAGGCATCCTCCTATCTCCATTTCTTGGTCGCTTTCTTCAAACCCTCAGTTAGGGTTAAAAAGACTAATAGCCCAAGAGCCCCAATTAGGTCTGCCTCTCCGAGAAAACTGATTGTCTCTCTCAATTTCTCCAAATAACCACCAATCTTTCTTTGGGGTTCTTTCTTCTAATGGACACCTCTCAAGGATTTTTGAGGTCTTGAGTCTTCATCAACCGTACAAGGCCTCAACTTGAAATTGGGAAAACATCTAGGGTTTTCAAGACTTTTCTAGTTGTTTCCAATCTGCTAAATCTTTCACCGACCTAATATGTTAATGGAGCTTCCTCCTAATTACCAAACCTTGCTAATACTTCCATCTACCTTCTCCAAAAGAAAAGACAAAAAAATCAATCACTCCTGCAAGATATGTCCTCTACACTCCTGGTCTTCCCTAGCCAGACTCTTTTTGGCTCGCCTAGGGCAAGACTTTGCCAATAGATCCTGCACTCACACAAACCCTAGAACCCACCATATGTACACACATGGAGTCTATTCACTATTCCCAAAGGGTCGTACAATTTTTATGGTGGGAAAGTGGTCTAGCACTCCATTTTCTCAAGAATGCCTGGTTCAGACCAGCCACATAATGAAAACAAATAATTTACAAACAATGGTTGAAAACAAATCAAAAAGATAATAGATGGCACACATAACTTGTATTCTATCAACACTACATCCTATGTACAAAACAATAATTAATTCAATCCATTAAAGCTCTACTTGAAGCAAAAATCAGAAAATAACCCTCAAAAACATTGTTTTTCCTTCAATTTCACAAATTTACACCACAATGCTAATTCTTCCAACCTTTCTCTTAGGTCAAGGCACACCTTATATAAGGTACCTAAATCAATTATTCTCTCTTGGTCAGACATGTAAGCTATCAAGTGGCAAAGTTGTAAAAGGAACCGTGCTTTTCAACTTTTGCCAAATTCTAGAAAACAAAGTAAGGTGAGTTACTAAACTCATCCATCCTTTCACAACTTCTATCCTAGAGATCAAACACATCCCTAAGCTATCTCCTCAACTCAATGGTCAACATGACCTTCATGATAATATTGCAAAAATAAAAATTCATTCTAGACTTCCTAACTGGTTAGTGTTTCCTAGGTGCTCCTGCACCATGAAGCCCTCCTAGACTTCATCTCACATAAGCCATCCACTAAGGTTTGTGGTGACCAACTCACAATAACAAATGTTAACACCTCTAGTGCTTTTCTTGAACATCCTAAACCAGTTGACAATCGTTTATGTCTCAAACCTTTTAGTAGTGATGATTTTCATTTGTTAGATAAGTCTCTTCAAGACTTCATCTCATCCAACTCATCCACTTTGGTTTGTTGTGAGACCTCTACAATCAAAGACGTCAATGTAATTCAACCTTTACCCACCCTCACATCTGCTTCACCCCTCTAACTAGCCTTGGTACACCCTTTACCCACCTAACACCAATGTATCGCAGCAATCTAGTAATGATATTGTTGCTCATACATATAACACCCGAACCAACCCGCAACCGCCACAACCACCTCCACCTTCCTTACCTTTAACTAATCCACCTAGTGCTACTCATTATAACCCACACACCAAGGAGTATGATCTTGTTGAATAGTCAAAGAATAGTCCTGCCAAAATTTTCCTTTAGGGGTATGTGTAGGATCATGATGTGCCAAAAAGTGGCAATATGATGGGTATGTGTAGGGTATATGGCTGATGAATTTTTTTAACCCAAAATTGATGAAACGAAAAGGGTTTTTAAAGGTGATTCTTAGCTTTCCAACAATATAAATTATTCTTTACTTTGAATTTAGTAAATAATTATTATTCAATTTCTATTTGAATTACAACTAAAGTCCTAATTGATAGGTTGACTGAAAAACATCTATAGCTTTCAAATGGTATCATATTTTTTGAATCCAAAAATGTGTCACATTCTATGCTTCACATACTATAGGATTTAAAAAAAAAAATTGAATTTCATGAAGTTTTGACAAAGTTATGGTGGTTAGACATACAAGTTTTTATATTTTTTTAAAAGTTGTAATAAAAAATTCATAATTAATTTTCTTAGAAAAAATTTACCAAAAAATATGCATCACATTGGGACATGAGTCCTCTACTTATATCTAAAATATTTATTAAAAATATTATCATTTTATTGTAGTTAGGGTGGTCAGATAGACACCTACTTCTTATTTTTTCCCTGAAATTTCAAATTTTCACCAAACAGATTTTTATTTTTTTTAAATAAACCTAATATTTTAGAAACTACATTCAATTTTTTACAGATTCTATTCTTACATATTTTTTAAATAATATAGATAACTTATTCAAATTTTTACGTTATCTTGCTTCACTCTGATTTTCTTAAATTTTTTGCCACTTCAAGGCTTGTTTTTTCCATGATGATCCTACACATGCCCTTGGAATTTGCTTCAAACCTCACCAAACTATAAAAAAATTCTTCAAACCACTCTAAAACAAATCACAATTCATCCTAGTACCACTTTGAATTATGTGGAAACTCTCATCCAAAAAACCAATCTTGATCAATTAAAAGTTGATAGGTCACAAATAATACTTGATTTTGTCTCTATTTGAGAATTTGATAATACAACAAAGCAACTTCTTGGGATAATTACTTTACCTATTACAATTGGGGTGGCGACTTTGTAAACTCCTATCCATGTCATGCCTTACAATCCTTCGTATAATATTCTTTTAGGCCGACCATGGATTCACGAGATGAATGTAGTGCCTTCAACCCTTCATCATCTCATGAAATATGTCTACAACAATTGAATTTATCAAATTGAAATAGATCCTGAGCTTAAAAATTGCTTGCACCTTGAAAAATGAGTTACATGTCCTTTGAAAACATTAATTTCAACCTCTAACATACATCCCCTTGAAATTGAACATAAAGATATGGATATGGTATCTAAATTATTTGGTGATGATTGGGGATCCTTAGAATTCACACCCTTATGTATGGGTGAATATATCCTCATGCAAAAGAAATATGTGAAACAAGAAAAACCCACAATTATGTACACTCAAAATTCTTAACAATCATCTCAAGCATCTATCTCCTACAATATGGATGGCAATGCAACATACACAACCAATTTTGATGAGATAGAATACCAATCCCCACCTACCCAACATGAAATGGAAAGACTTTATGGAAAAGGCTATAAATTTGTAAAACAACTAGGCTATACTCAAAAAGGTTGTGGAAAACATGAACAAGGTATTCATGTCCCTATTGAACCTAATATGCAAGAAACAAAAACTAGATTGGGATATTCTTTTTCTAAAACAACCAAAGCCACTCAATGACCATCTTTAAAAATTAACATTATAACATGTCACCCGCAACACAAACTTACAATCAAACATCCTGATTTTCTGTATATAACCTTACCACCTTCATGGACATATGTTGATAGTGATGAGGCTTTGAAATTTTTGTTTGGAATTTATGATACTCTATCCTCACTTACTTACATGAAACACATTTCCTATGCATTGAATGTTACCAAGCAAGAAGCCAATGATATCACTGTAGATTTTTCTGAATCTAGAAGTCCTAAATCCAATGCACTCCCATTAGGAGATACAATTTATGTGCTAATGGAAATTAATAATAAAGATAAAGTTTTCAAGATTGGGAAGTACCATGATGATGAGGAACAAGAAGATACAACCACTTTACTTCATGATTTTCATGAAATTTTTGCTTGGAAATATTTTGATATGCTAGGAATTGGCTCAAAAATGGTGATGCATAACATTGTTCTTGTTGCAAATGCCAAACCCTTCCATCAAAATATTTGAAAAATGAACCCTAACATAGCCTTGCGTGTTAAAGAGGAAGTCTAGAAACTTCTTGATGCAGGCTTTATTAAGCCTATTGATTATTCCCCTTGGATCTCAAACATTGTCACAGTTGCAAAACCTGATAATCGTATTAGGATATGCACAATTTTTCAAGGCTTGAATAAAGCCTCTTTAAAAGATTATTTTCCACTTCCTAATAGACACATGATTGTGGATTCAACTGCTAGACATGATTTTTTTTCATTCATGGATGGATTTTTTGGTTATAATAAAATCCTTATTAATCCTCAAGATCAATACAAAACTCCCTTTACAACTATTTAGGGAACATTTTGTTGGGTTGTGATGCCCTTCTGTTTAAATAATGCCAGTGCAACTTATCAATGTGCAATGACATTAATATTTCATGATCATATTCACAAAATTTTAGAAGATTATGTCGATGATATCCTCGCTAAATCATTAACACAACAAGATAATGTGAATGACCATAAAAATTTTGAATGCATGAAACACTACAACATGCGATTAAATCCAAAAATGTGTGTCTTTGGCATAGATAGTGGCAAAATTTTGGGGTTTGTCATATCTCATAGAGGCATTGAGGTGGACAAAAATACAATCGATGCAATCATTAACATGCCAACTCCTTCGAATATCTCTCAGTTGTGCATGTTACAAGGTCAAATTCAAGCTATATGTCATTTTGTTGCATCTTTACCCAAGCACACATTACCTTTTACACATATCCTTAAAAAGGGTGTCCCTTTTGATTGGGATGAGGATTGTAAACATTATTTTGAGAGTCTAAATGAATATTTAGCCACTCCACCTATTTTATAACCTGTTGTGTCGCATAGACCACTTATCTTGTACATTACCACATATGCCAATGCTCTTGTAGTATTGTTGACTCCACATGACGATCATGGTAAAGAACACCCTATTTATTACATTAGCCACACCTTAATTGATTATGATACATGCTATTAACCAATTGAAAAACAATTTTTGGCTCTTGTATTCGCTAATAGTAAGTTGCGACATTATTTACTAAATGATAAAGTACAAGTTGTCAAAAAATTTGATCCTCTTAGATATCTTTTCAACAAAATTGATCTTTCAGGATGCTTAGCAAAGTGCATAATGTTGTTAACTAAGTTTGACCTTAAATTTTTTTCCAAAAAAGAAATCAAAGGCCAAGCCATAACCTATTACTTAGTTGATGCTCCTTCACCTTCTACTTTACATACTCTTGATTCCTTTCCTAATGATCATGTCTTACTCATTGAGATTAAACCATGGGAGCTATTTTTTGATGGATCTAAGTGTAGAACAGGTTTCAGTGCTGGTGTGATACTCATTCCAACTGATGGAAAACCTATTCCCTTATCTTATTGATTAAATTTTCTATGCACAAATAATACAGTTGAGTATGAGGCATTGATTGTAGGCCTGCAAGATACTTTATCTCTACATGCTAAACATATTAAGATCTTTGGAGATTCAAAATTGGTCATCAAACAAATCAATGGAACATATCAAACTAAACATGAAAAATTATTAAAATACAAGGATCTTATAATCAGACTATTAGAAAAATTTGACTCGTTCACTATTGATAACATCCCACGCAAGGATAACTGACATGCGGATGCAATGGCGAGTGCAGCTTCTCTCATATCCCCACTCAAACCTTCCACCAATTTCACCTTTATTATCCATACCATCACCACAACTTTGATTGATACTCTGTTAGAAGACATTTTGGCAATAACTCATGATAATTAGTGTCAATGGTAGAATACAATATACAACTACTTGAAAGACGATAGCATTCTTGAACCTACCACAACGAGTACTCGAAAACACTTATGTAAACTCACAACTAAATATGTAATCCTTGCCAACACACTGTATAGAAGATCTTTCAATGGTCTCCTATTACATTGTATTAAAGATTCTGAAATCCCTATAGCACTCAAACAAGCTCATGTCGATGCTTGTGGAGGTCATTTTGGAGGTCGTTCATTAGTGAAAAAACTTATTCATATGGGTTATTACTGGTGACATATGGAGAAGGATTTATTTGCCTATGTTAAACAATGTCACAAATGTCAAGAGTATAGCAATTTGATTCATGCTCTTACTGCTGAGCTCCATACCAATGTGCCCATTTGGCTGTTTTCAGTATGGGGGTTGGATCTTATTCAAAAAAATTCATTGCCTTCTTCCATTGGACATATGTTTATTATAACTGCAACAAACTATTTCACAAAATGGGTGGAAACAATTTCCCTTCATTCTACAACCACTGAAGCAATTTGTTGTTTCATCTTGGAACACATAATTTCTCACTTTGGGCTTCCTTCCACAATCATTTCAGATAATGGAACACCATTTAAGAATAGGAAATTTTAAAAATATCTTGAAACATTTAATATTCAACATCATTTCTCTACACTATATTATCTGCAATATAATGGACAAGCTGAGAATACTATTAAATTTCTTGAACATATCATGAAGAAAACTATTGACAACAATCATAAAGACTAGCATACACAACTATCTTGCACGCTTTGGGCTTATAGAACTAATGTTCGATCATCCATAGGAAATACCCCTTATAGCCTTTTTTATGGTAATGATGTGATTATTCCCTTGGAGTTAGAAGTTCCTACTTTGCGAGTTGCTCTTCAAGATATTTTTGATGCTAACACTTATAAAGAGAAATAATTACATCAAACTGAATGCTCAATGAATAGTGCATTAACACTCTTGGACATCTCCAAGCTCACATTAAATAATTACAATACAAAAAAAAAATCATGTTATCCCTCAATCATTTTCTAAGGGTGATTTGGTTCTTATCAAAAATCAACAAACTGCTAGTGCTGACAACAAAGACAAAGATAAGTTCAGCCCTAATTAGTTGTGACCTTATGTAGTTGATACCAATTATGGGTCTCGTGCTTATCTCTTAATGCAGCTTGATGGAACACCCCTTAGGGAATGTATCAATGATGCACATCTATGTCAGTATTATCTCTAGTGCCCATTGAATAGTTTGAGTGGTATAGCAGTGTTGTTTAAAGTTATTTGACATCATAACTTTCACATTGCTCTATTCATGAAAACTAAATTTATGTTTATCTTGAACACTAAGGTAATTATTTATGTTCATTTTATAATTGCTTTAGGCTTCATACTATTCACCTTCCTGTTGTGTTAAATTAAATCCTTATTAGTGTATTTAATTTAGCATATTCTTTTCCCATTATCAATGTTGTATCTATGCTAAAATTGAAAAAAAATTTATACTAGATCACATCATTCCTATTAAATCATGACACCATTAATTTATTTATTTTTTCATAGGGTATGTGTAGGATCATCATGGAAAAAATAGGCCCTTAAGTGGCGAAAAATTTAGAAAAATCAGAGTTAGGCAACTTGACATAAAAATTTGAATAAGTTATCTATATTTTTTCAAAAATATGTAAGAATAGAATCTATAGGGAATTGAATTTAGTTTCTAAACTACTAGGTTTTATTTAAAAAATAAAATCTATTTGGTGAAAATTTGAAATTTCAATGCAGTAGTAGTTAAATTTCAGGGAAAAAATAAGAAGTAGGTGTCTGTCTGACCACCCTAACCACAATAAAATGATAATATCTTTTAATAAGATTTCAGATATAAGTAGAGGAATCATGTCCAAATGTGATGCATATATTTTCATAACTTTTTTCCTAGTAAATAATTAATTATGAATTTTTTATTACAACTTTTAAAAAATATAAAAAATCATATGTTTGACAAACTTAACTCAGTCAAAACTTCATGAAATTCATTTTTTTTAATCCTATAGTATGTCAAGCATAGAATGTGACATATATTTCAAATTCAAAAAATGTGATACAGTTTGAAAGCTATAGATGTTTTTTAGTCAACCTATCAATTAGGACTTTAGTCCTAATTCAAATAGAAAATAAATAATAATTATTTATTAAATTTAAAGTAAAGCATAATTTGTATTGGTGGAAAGATGAGAATCTTCTTAAAAAACCATTTTCGTTTCATCAATTTTGGGTTAAAAAAAAATTGTCACCCACATACCCTACACATACCCATCATATCACCATTGTTTGGCCCATCATGATCATGCACATACCCCATAAGTCATTTAATTAATCACATAGCATTTAACATTCACATACAAGAGACACATCATCATAAAATCAAAGTGCACATGTCTATATATATCAAATTTTTATGTACATCTCAGAATCATATACAATGTCATAGTGGTATGTGAGAGCTAGACCACTCAGGATCTAGTGGTCATGATCTGGTCCCTGGTCATTGTGAGATGGTCATGTGTGATCATGACCATGAGCTACCAAGTCTTAGTGCATAATCTAGACCCTATACATGATGAATGGCTATAAGACGCTCATCTACAATCTGATCCCTCTTTGCTCATGTCTATGCCAGCTCTACCTATAGTCTCTCTACCTCCACTAAGGTTTATTCTAATTGTACTACATTCTCAATCTGATGGAGTTGTCTCCTCATGCTTTCATATGTTTCCCATAATCTTGTGAAAGGTTCGAGTGTCTTTGGATCCTCCTCCATGATCGGTGGGGGCACATAGTTGGGATCCATCTCCTCCTCGATGGATGTGAGTATTATCTCCATAGTAGCATGACAATAGAACTCTCACTAGTCTCTCATCTCTCCTACAAGATAGGAAATGTACACAATTAGTAACACATCATCATGCTATATATACAAATAAAGTGCAAATCACTAAAAGACATGCGTAAAATTAAATATCATCACCTATGTGTCTAGATGTGTGAGGAATATAAACCTCCTCATCTTTGGAGGGGCATGTAGGTTGTGCTAGCCTCACTCTAACTATGAGTGTTGATTTTTGTTGTAGCTACTACCCTTGATATGGTCCTGTAAGTATGAGACAACTCTCCATGCTCATACCAATCTTCAATAGCTACCTCATCACCCTCACTTATGGGTGTCTCCTCTTCATAATAATAATCCTCCTTCTAATCCTCATCCTCCTCTCCTCCATCCTGGTCCTCATAATCAAGATCAACCTTACACTGGTACTCCTCATCGATAACATATGTAAACATATCTTTTGGCTTGTACTATACCTCCTCTACTCTCTCCTCTAGCTCATCACCCTCATTTGCTGATAGCCCTGCATCACCTAGGGGAAAATACATGGGGACCATAGGAGTTAGTCTTGCATATGACCACCACTTTGCATGCTCATCTGTGCTACTGACATCATCAATGTCAGAGACTAGTGGTTGGTCATGATCTAAATCATCAGAATCACTCTCCCGCACATGATCTATCATTAGTTGAATGTGTCAATTGGCCTTTGGGCACTTCACACTGATCATCTAATGAAGGGTCACACCCTCATTGGTGTCTACACCTATCCAAATTGTTGCAATACTTTCCCATAATAGAATGGTTGTATGACATAGTCATGCCTCCATGCTAGATACCTATCCACCTGCATCCTCCGTAACTATCTGGTGGGGTCTAGCCACTGTTGAGTGAGTAGATAGGGCATCCATAAGATCTCACCCTCCAAAAGTGTAAATCACCATACTTCCATAACCATCACAAAGGATAGTCGAATGCTTGTGGGTATCTTGCTGCTATAGTACAAGTGTATTCAACAAGCCTAGTACATGTGATATGCTCAAGGCACCGCAACTATAGAAGTGTACAATGGACCATACTATCGATCTCTCAAAATATAAATTTACCAAGATCATAATACAAGTGTGGGTATGTGTAGGATCATCATGGAAAAAATAGGCCATTAAGTGGTGAAAAATTCAGAAAAATTAGAGTTAGGCAACTTGATGTAAAAATTTCAATAAGTTATCTATATTATTTCAAAAATATGTAAGAATAGAATTTGTAGTAAATTTAATGTAGTTTCTAAAATACTAGGTTTATTTTAAAACAAAAATCTATTTGGTGAAAATTTGAAATTTCAATGTAGTAGTACTTAAATTTTAGGGAAAAAATAAGAAGTAGATGTCAGTCTGACCACCCTAACCACAATAAAATAGTAATATTTTTTCATAAGATTTTAGATATAAGTAGAGGACTCATTTTCATATGTGATGCATATTCTTTTGTAATTTTTTTCCAATTAAATAATTAATCATGAATTTTCTATTACAACTTTTTAAAAATATGTAAACCCATATGTCTGACCACCTTAACTTGATCAAAAATTCATGAAATTCAATTTATGTATTTTTAATCCTATAGTATGTGAAGCATAGAATGTGATGCATGTTTAGGATTCAAAAAATGTGATATTGTTTGAAAGCTATAGATGTTTTTCAATCAACCTATAAATTAGGACTTTAGTTGTAATTCAAATAGAAAATGAATAATAATTATTTATTAAATTCAAAGTAAAGCATAATTTATATTGGTGGAAATCTGAGAATCTCCTTTAAAAACCTTTTTTGTTTCATCAATTTTGGGTAAAAAAAGTTGTCAACCAAATACCCTACACATACCCATCATATTACCACTTTTTGGCCCATCATGATCTTGCACATACCCGTGTGATACAATGAAGCATCCCCAAGCATAGACTATCCACTACTCATACATCCCCTATATTAGGTGTACTAGTCCCCCATCCAAGTGTGCTTCTCATCCATCTGGATTGAGAACCAGTGCCACTATGTGCATCATAACTCGTCTAACCATAGGAAGCTCGATCTGTGCTTTAACCCTCTCATAATGTAGAGGTCCATCTAAACAATACTACATATCTCACTTCTTCTCCCAAAATGACCAATCCACCATAAAATACACTCGCGTTCCCTGAATGGGAACTCCAAGAATGTAGTGTACATCATTGAGTGTGATAGTCATTTCCTGAGTGGGAAGATGAAAGGTATAGGTATCTGCATCCCAATGCTCACACAGAGTCATACGCATGGTGTCATGGTATCTCATAGGTGGCATAAGATATTCCAAATATATACCCACTGACTATAAATGCTCTACCTCTGTCGCTGATAGCGTTGGCATGCGATCTCTAAAAAATGTCAATTGTCTTCCCCATAGCCATTTTTGCGACCTAATGGGGACCTATCAAAATCATCACAAAATGCTCTAAATTTCATCTAATATAATAAATTTTCATACTTTTCATCATGCAAGTGTGCTAATGTTTATTTTGTGTGCTTCTCTAATGGCCCTAGACACTTTAGAACCCTTTAGGACATTTTGTAAAGAAATAGGGACACTTTACAAAAAAAAAATTTCAAGAGCCCTAAATTAACCTATCCATGCATAAAAATCATTAAATCATCATAAAATCATAAGGCAAAAGTTATATAATTGACTCACCTTATGATATAGATCATCGCATGCAACCTGCTCAAGAAGATCATCCAACCACGAAGGTGTGTAATCTCGTTTGCTCGTCATATTCTTCTCTCACTTGTCACTTTCAAGCTACTCGAAGGTAAAATGAATACTAAGTGAAAAATTAGTTTCTCCTCATTCTTTAATCACTTTTCACCTCTTCTCACTTTTACACATTACCATAGGGTTATTATCTCTTAAAACATTCATAAAGTATATCTCCTTCAAATCATCATAACAGGTATTAGGGTAATCCATTTTTTACGTCGTTTGATGCATTGGAATCATGATTCAACACTTGAAATCATCATTTGTCTATCATTATGTGCAATGGTACTTGGAAATTCCCTATGATATGATTTCTTTTCTTGTTCGACGTGGCTAGATTGCTACCTTAATTCCACCTCCGTAAAGCAAGTAGAATCAAAGGGGGGTGTACATCTACCCTCGAATTGGATTTCTAAGAGTTAGATAAAATTATTTTTGTCAATTAATAAATGTGTGTTGTAGTATGTGGTTCCTAATGTTGTGGTTGTGTAGATAACTACATTGGGGACTTTGTTCTCACTTCATTTTTAATATGTATCCTTTTATGTGGTAGGGTGCATTGTTTATAGTCCTTTAGCTTACATATGCACATAGATTCATATGGGAACTAGAGTTGGGGCTAAATGTGTCACAAAAATTGGACCCTCTTGAGAAAAGAGAATTTCACGCATATTATGACCCACTCTTGAGTCCCTTCACAACAATGTTTATAGGCCCCTTAGACCCATTAATTTTGATCTAGAGGCTCATTTCACATGAGAAATCACATAAAACTAGACAAACAACATTTAATTACATCATACCATGACAAACCACCTTCAAACAGTAGTAGTGGGATCCATTCGCCACTTGGGTGAATGAGTCCCCTCTGGTGAAACCCATTCATGAAGGATGGCGAATGAGTCTCCTTTGAGGGAAAATTCAAAATTAAGTAGGAATTTAATCAATTTAACTTCTATTTCTAGTAAATGTCAACCTCCTAGGTCTAATTAATGGGAAAATAAGGTGTTCTTGCTTATAAATACTCATTTTAAGTCATTTCACACATATTTTATCATATTTTATCATCTCTCAAGAGAAATTTTAGAGTTAAGTCTTCCACAACAAGTTTCATTAGCAAAAGTTGAAGATTTAGGGCAACAAACTAGGATTTTTGCAGGTCTTGAAGCCCACTTCTATTTTCAAGATTCAACATTGCAAAGGGTTGATGATGGATTCCTATGGTGAATGATGAAGAAATATAGTGTGAAGAGGTGAAACTAGCCACCAAATCATGCCTAAGGACTTGGTTTCCTATTGATTCCATCTTCCATTTTCACTTTATGTTCACATTAAGTTTTGCATCTTATTTTTTTATCATTTGCATGCCATTTCATCCCTATTTTGCATGTGTTGTAAGGTTTCTAGGGTTGATATATTGCATCATATAGATCAGTCTTGCATGTCTTATTCTAAAGCAATAGAATAGGATCATTGTTATATTTAGCTCTGCATAGTCTTTAACACATCTAAGGCTAGGGTTTACTCATATTTTTCTCTATTCAAGATTTAATTACCTAGCTAGGGGTTTGAAAAAGGAAAATACCCCACTAGACAAACATTTTAAAGCTATTTTGTATGAATTTTCTGAGATCCGAGATTGGGTATCCATCATAAATTACTATACCGGTGTCAAGGTGCAAAACAAAATTTTGAAGTTGCAAATATTCCAAGGTGGATGATTCACCATGCTTGGTGAATGAGTCCCTCCTAAGGTGAAAAAATAATTCAAATTCAAATCCAAGTTCCTGATTGTCAGAAAATAGACTCTGTGCAGAAAAGTCATTATCTGGGACCGATTCGCCCAAGGTGGCGAATGAGTGCCAGTTAGCCTAAATTCAAGTTTCATTAGTTTTCAAGATTATTTTCTAGTCATCTATAGTTTTCCAGGTGCACACATTCTGAGAAACAACTTTATGTTTAGGTTAATTTGCATTTTTATTCATTCTTTCATGCTTTTTGCATATCACAACGTGTTTTCAAACATAGTGTAAATCTTAGTTTTGGATTCATTTTCATTCATTCAGATTAGTCAATTGCATTTAGTTAACTTCATTTAGGTTATAAAACATCACACATAACAATATTTGAATGAACCATTAGCATTTTTGCTACTATATCTCTCCTTTTAGATGAAAAACCCTAGAAGAGCAAGAGTTATCCATAAGAGCCAAGAATCAATGGTTCAAAAATATACTTACATTTTTCATAGCATTGGGATAAAAAGAACCTTCTTTTTAAGAAAAAAATAAATAATAACTACAAATTGCATTTGACATTCATGGGTTAAAATGAACTGCATTTACATTCATTAGGTTTAAAAAACACAGCTTGCATCCACACTCATCAAGGTTCAAATGTACTTGCATTTCCATAGCATTGGGATAAAAAGAACCTTGTTTGTTTCATAATAAGATAGGTTAAAATTTACAATTTTTTGGAATGTTTTGTGGTATGATGGCTATTTCTTAGTGAACCATCAATTTTTAGGTGGTTTCTATGTACTTCTCTTGCACTCTTAGGGTTTTTCACCTAAAAAGAGAGATAGAACACAAAAATTGTGGTGGTTCACTCAAATTAAGGAATGTATGATGTAATTATGAATAAATGTAATGATGAAAATGTAGCTAATTGATAAAATTGATTGATTATGAATGATAAACTAATAAAATATGCAATGTTTGAAAACATAGTGTGATATGCAGAAATGGACTAAAACCATAAAAAAATGCACACAAAAAAGAATGAGACTGAATAGAGTGCACCTAGAAGTTGAATGCTGATCCTAGAAGATTCTTGAAACTGGGAAAAATAACCAATGATGACTAGTGGGACTCATTCGCCACTCATGGCGAATTAGTCCTGCTACTTGTAAAATGACCTGAAACTAGTTTCCAACTGTCGGGAACTAAATTTTGACAAAATCAACTTTTCCAGCCTATAAGTGGGACTCATTCACCACTGATGGTGAATTGGTCCTCCTCCAAAATTCTACAAATTCAAGAGTCAATTCTATAGGTCCATATTTGCACTTGTCTTCTTGTCAAGTTAATGAAGTCAAATCTATAGAAAAATGGGTTGAATGTTGTCTCTAAGCTTGAATTAGGGTTTTGTTGACTTGAATAACTTTCATGACTTGTTTACCACCTTTCAACACATATTTCTTTGAAAAATATTCCTACAAGACCAAATCCTTGTTGTAGAAGTCTGAAGATATGTGAATGGCTACTCCAAGATGCTTGACAATTGCTTGATTGAATGATGCTATGAGATATAATGCAAGAATGATAATTGATGGTGTATTATTGAAATGAGATGAATTCTTGAATGAACTAGGAGTAAAATGGGTAGAAAAAAACTTTTTTATACACACTTATGCCATAACATCCCAATAATACATCATAGGCCAACATAAGGTCATAATGAATAAAAACTCGATAGAAATTTTAAATTATTTTGAATTTTGAGCCAAGAGGGATTCATTCGCCACCCGTGGTGAATGGGTCCCACTCAAGGCTTACAAGTGGGTTTCGGGAATTAAGTTTCCTTTAATGTTATTTGTTGGGTTTACATTCAAAAATACACTTAAATAGGGCCTATAAGTCCATAAAGGGGCCAAATAAAGCATAAGAAAGGTGTAATTAGTGATGAAAAGCCTAGAAAAGTGTGAAATCTTGTTACAGGACCTTACAACACTTTGAAATAGGACTTGATAAGGAATAAAAAGGTGATTTTTAAATGAATTATAATAAGAAGGGTCTAGAAATGTGTAGAAATGTGTTACAACACTTCACAACACCTTCACAAGACATCATAATTTAAATATTCAGGACCTAATGTGAATGCATAAGTTTCATTGAAACATTAAATGAAAGAAAAATGAACCAAGCATCATAGGAAAAAGACATAAATGACCATGAAAATTTCAATGATTTATTTTTCTATGGTACATTTAGCCCCCACTTTAGTGAGAGCATGAACTTGCTTCAAAATCAAACTAAAGTACCCATGCATATCGAGAAGGATCCAAATGCACTTATGCAAAAAAGATGGAATGATAATGATCAAGAGGGATGATCAAGCCCCTAGGATGATGATCCCATTACAAACTAAACATAAGAGAAAACTAACGCATATGAGAAAGAGAAGAGATATGAAAAGTGAGAAGTCAGATCAAGCTTCAATCATTTGTTTAGCTAGTTATGAATTAGATCTAGGTTGTTTTTTCAAAGAATAAAATGTATACACTCTAGGGAAATGAAACTAATGGCTATCGACTGGGTGAGAAGGCTCAAAAGGTGAGAAACATACACGCAGGTGGTATGTACTCACAAACACATAGGTGGCTATGGGGAAAGTCATGTTGCAGAATGGGATTCCTAGTCAACCATATCAAAGTTATACCTCTTGATAACTTTAAGAAATTTCCACAAAGGAAAAATTTGGTTCATCCTTCATGAGACCAGCAAAGCTTCATATGCTTAGAACTCATGAACAAACAAGATGGTACTACATGCATGCAAGTTTTTCTATGAAAGGTGGCCATGCAAAACATAAAATGTAAAAATTCAAAGAATGTTCAAAGGAGTCTTGTTTAGTTCATGTGAGGTCTATCACTTAGGAAACATTATGTCTAATGTCTCCTAGAGAGGACTGATCAAAGAATAGAATATTCACAACTTAGGGGATACAATGTCTTGCATGAAGCCACTAAGAGGAATGCAATATGCTAAGATAGATCATGACTATGAAGGAAATCATACCCAATGTCATCCAAAAAGTGACAAACGCATCATATGAAGTGAGAAGTGGTGATCCCACAAAGCTAGTTTACAATTTTTGAGAGATTCTATTTTTTGCTGAAATCACATATTTTTAGAAAATATAATGATTTAAGCCTTAAAAAGTTTCATTTAAAGCATTCCAATAGAACCCCGCTAGTTTTAAACCATATCTATGACAGAGTCACCTTTACACCTATCAAAATGCTAATAAAAAGCCACTTTTGATTTACGTTTTGGGGGATCAAATGAATTCATTTTAAATTTATTTTTTGTAAGTATGTATTCCTTATTATGAGCTTCCCAAAAGGTATAATTTTAAATAAATTTAATTTAATTATTATATTTAATTTGTTATTTCTTATGAATGTAGGTTTTTCACATAGAATCAAGCTCTCTATTCTGCACATGTGGAAAAATAGAAAATTATTAAAAAAAATTGAAAAATATGAGTGCACAAGATATTGAAGTCCTTGATCCAAAATAATAATAATAATTTTGATACATACAAAAAAAGTTGTGTTATATAGTCTACCTATGCCTGAATTGTAATTGGTTTGACTTTGAAACTTGATTAAGGGAAAAATATTCAATAAAACACTATGAAACCAATTGGAAGCACTATATACCATAGTTACAAATCTAAATTCGAAAAAAATAGAATTTTATCCTTCATGGAAAAAAATTTATGTGTTATATGGTGAGTGATACTCCTTAAAAATGGTGTTTACTAAAAAAAACTAGTCTTTGAAGGAGATGGAAAATGAAGTACAATATGATTCCAAAAATTTTGAAAAAAATATATGTATAATCTATAAACAAAATTTCACAAATCACTGGTTTGCATCATCTTCAAATTCCTCACAGTTTAGCCGCTATAGGTGCCCAAAAGTGAAGATTTAGTTAGAAAAAATCACTTCAATGTCCAGTATGGCCAAAAATTGTAAACTAGTATTGTGGGATCACCCCAGGGCTACACTAAGAACCAAGAATAAAAATGAATAATGTCAATGTATTCCCCCACTTTAAAGGAATTGATACACACTGTTCTGTGAGAAATTACTTTAAAGTAGCAAATGAAAAATGCAAAAAAGAAAAAAAGACATAAGAGCCAACTTTGAAAGCCTTTGTGCCAAGTCATACATTTCTGAGTAAGGTTGCTTCATGAAAATAAAAAGGAACAAAAGAAAGAGGGGTTTCCCCCAAAAATAAACACACCAAACAAATAAGGAATCTATAGATTTGGGGTGAGTATGTTCATTGCTGCAATGTCTTGATTAAAGAGCTTAGAACTGTCATCATTCCCTGAATACATAGAACTAGAAGAATGATAGAAAGAGAGTGAAAAAAAAGGAAACAAATATATTTTTTTTGGGTCAACATGGAAGATATATTGTGGTCTCAACTCTTTCCATCGTCCCCAAAAGGAGAAACTCAAGTGAAAATAAAATTACAAGGCAAAAAAATAGGGACCAATTGGGTCAACATGGAAGAGACATAGGACATCTCAATGCATTGTGTCATCCCCAAAAGGAAAACATAAAGAAAAATTGAAATAAAAAGGAAAGGACCTTTTAGGTCAACATGGAAGAGACATAGGGCGTCTCTATGATTTGTGTCATCCCCAAAGGGAAAACACAAAACAAAAGCAAAAGAAAAAGGAAATATATGACATATAGAAGAATAGAGGTACAAATAGATGAAGTGCACAAAGAGAGGAGAACACCAAACATACATTATGGGGGAACATGTTACACACTTGAAAAGGCAAATAGAAAGGCTAGTAATGCAAATGCAAGTTAACCATTAACTGAGTTATTGGATTCTCAATGTCAAGTGGTATAAGCGGAAGGTAAATAATGCGGTTAAGAGACAAGGAAAAATGCATTACTAGGATAGGGCTAATCAACTTCTTACCCCCATGGAATGCAACGAAAGAATGAGAAAATATCGATGATGGGAAAGGTCATCCAATAGTGAGAATGGAGAATTCTACAACTTTTGAATGATGAGGGGAGTTGGTTTAAGGAATTATGGGATGATAGGATAATAATTGGTATTAGTGAAGTGATAATTATTCAATATGTCTTTCAATGTCTAACATTCATGAGTTTAGTTGCTAAGAACATGATGATATTTACAATGTAGTACATTAGAATCTTTAGGATGAAATACCAACCTATTCATAGGTGGTAATATAATGAGACCTCTATAGAGAATAATTTGGAGTTTCCTTTCACATTCAAGTGGTGGATGGAGAAGAAACTTGAGTTTTTTCAATTTTTAAGGTCATTTGTGTTTACTAGATTCACCTTTTTCATTGATTAAAGGAGGAAGAGTACCCATGGGAATCCTAGCATCCTTGTCATTGGAATCATGTAAAGGTTGTTCACATGGAAGGAGAACCTTCAAGTTAGGAGGTGAATCAAAGATCATTGTGCCATCATCGCAAAGTCTCCAATATCCTAATTTGGTTGTGTTTTCTTCTATTGGTTTTTGTTCTAAAAATTGGTGAATGTCATGTTCAGTTGTTGTATCAAATCCTTGTTTGCTTAAGATAGTAAAACCCTTGCCATATGCTTCTTCAAGATTGATGGGTGTTTTAGTAACTTTGTTATCATAAAATGGTTGAGGATGTGGTTGTTTAGAGGAACTAGGTCCACCTATTTAAGGTAACTTAGGTCCTTTTTTTTTATTTCAGGATGTAGGTATCCAAACATATTAGGAGGTGAAATGGTGGGAAGATCTTGTGACTTCATGTGTAAAAGTGTACATTAGATTGAAGGTTGTCAAGGCATGAATTTAAGAGATTTTTCATGCTAGTGTCATCTACTCCAATGATGTCTACATCATAAGGAGAAAAATAATGAGGAGTTGAAGGGGCATGAGGAAGCTCAAGGTCATTAGGATCATATACAAAGGCACAATTGGACATGTCCACTAAGGATTTCAATGAATTCCAAAACTTATTACAAGAAAAATCCATGATGAAAATGAGTAAGAATAAACTAATATGCAAGAAAAAGAAGAAAAAAAGAAATATAGAGGGTATAACAAAAAGTAATAACATGAAACTATAATGCAGAAAATTCCCAGAAAATGCCTGAAAATGTAGTTCAAAATGTGTAGTTTGACTGATTCACCTAGAGTGGTGAATGAGTCTAGGGATGAGATTTTTTTATGTTTTTCAAAACAATTAAAGTCATTTTTATGCTTTTTAGATGAAAAATGAAGATGTAGATGTAGAATTTGAGTTCTTGGAATGTTTTAAGGTGAAAAAATGAAATCTATGTGAGATCTTCACTAATGCAAATGTATAAATCCTAGGATGCAAAAACAATGCAAAGGCTAATGCAAAAGATAATGCTATGAGTCCTAGGATGTAAATGCAATAAAAATCATAAAGATAATGTGTTCAATATGCAGGTTCTCAAAAATGAACCAACAATTTTTAGGAGTGTTTCTATGTACTTCGCTTGCACTCTTAAGGTTTTCACCTAAAAGGAGAGGGATAAAACCCAAAAATTGTGGTGGTTCACTTGAACTATGGAATTTATGGTGTAATTATGACTAAATTCAATGATCTAAATGCATATAATTGATAAGATTGATTGATTATGAATGAAAAACTAATGAAATATGCAATGTTTGAAAACATAGTGTGATGTGCATAAGTGGACTAAAAACATAAACAAATGCAAACCAAAATGAATGAGACTAAAAAAAGTGCATCTGGAAGTTGAACGTTGATTCTAGAATGTTCTAGAAATTGGAAAAAATCACTATTGGTGACCAATGGGATTCAATTGCCATTGATGAAAAATCAGTCCTGTTACTGGTAAAATGACTTGAAATTGGTTTCCAACTATCAAGAATTGAATTCTAAAAAAGCAACTTTTCCAGCTTATAGATGAGACTCATTCACCACTGATGGTGAATCAATCCTCTTGCAAAATTCTACAAATTTAAGAGTCAATTCTATAGGTCTATATCTGCACTTATCTTCTTATTGGGTTGATGAAATCAAATCTACAAAAAATGAGTTGAAGCTTATCTCTAAGATTGACTTGAATTAGGGTTTGGTTGACTTGAGTCACTTTAATGACTTTTTTACCACCTTTCAACACCTATTTCTTTGAAAAATCTTCCTACAAGACCAAATCCTTGTTCTAGAAGTCTACAGATATGTCAATGGATGCTCCAAGATGTTTGACAATTGGTTGATTGAATGATGTTATGAGATTGAATGCAAGAATGGTAATTTATGGTGTATGAGTGAAATGAGATGAATGCTTGAATGAAATTGGAATAAAATGGGTAGAAAAACACTTATTTATACACATGTATGCCCTAACATCCTAATAATACAACACCACAGGCTGACATAAGGTCTTAATGCATAAAAACCCAAAAGAATTTTTGAATTATTTTGAATTTTAAGCTAAGAGGGAGTCATTCGCCACCAATGGAAAATGGGTCCCACTCAAAGCTTGCAATTGGGTGTTGGGAATTATTTTTCTTTTAATGTTATTTATCGGGTTTACATTCAAAAATACACTTAAATAGGGCTAATAAGTGCATAAAAAGGCCAAATAAAGAATAAAAAAGATGTAATTAGTGATGACAAGCCTATAAAAGTGTGAAATATTGTTACAAGACTTTACAACACTTTGAAATAGGACTTGATAAGGAATAAAATAATGACTTTTAGATAAATTATAATAAAAAGAGTCTAGAAAAGTATAGAAATGTGTTACAACACTTCACAACACCTTCACAAGACATCATAATTTGAATATTCGGGACCTAATGTGAATGCATAAGTTTCATTGCAACGTTAAATCAAAGTAAAATGAACCAAGCATCATAGGAAAAAGACCTAAATGACCATGAAATTGTTAATGATCCATTTTTCTATGGTACACTTAGTGTGTATGCACTTCTCTTGAGCCTCACAGTGATCTAGAGAATTAGAAGCACTTAAGGATTATTTCTTTGCCACCCACACATTTTTTATTTAGGCATTAAAATGGATAACATTGTGAGTGTAAAGTGAAAGCTTTGTGTATGCACTCTCCTCGCACCTTTGGGAAATCTTTGATGATGAAAAAAAAAGTTTTCATTTCACTTTTGTTTACCCATAATTAGAGGGGTTGCCTTGGTGGGAAAAATTACTCACCCCGAGGGAGCAACCAAAGCAGTAATAGGCTAAATCGAAGTCCTTTTGAATGAATATATAAATAAATGATTGCAAGGAAAGTTTGCAATCAATAGGAAGTGGTACGCGATAACTCTCCCTAGTACCTTTATCATGTGAAAATCCTTTATTCTACCTCCTAAGGGAGTCTATCATAGTATTCCCTGAACTAGATTCCCTTACTAAAAACCTTTGTGTCAAAAGCCAAAATCCTTCTATCTATTGGCACAGAAGGTCGAACCTCTAAAGTCATACCAAAATTTTGTGGTTCATTGTAGAGATGAAAAATTTCTTGAGATCCTTATGGTATTACAGAATTCATAACTTGGTATGCCTGAGAAGTGAGAGCACTATAAGGGGGACCCACTGCTACTAAGTTCCTAAGCTATCTTCTCTGAATAGGAATGGCTAGAAAAATCCAAGTGGGAACCCAATAGATATTGTCCTTTCCAACCATAGGATTTTTGCTTTTTTTCAAATTTCTTGTATCAAACAACCCAAGACAAAAACAAAGTGTTTGCCAAAGTGTTTGTTGAATTAATGAACAAATAAACACCTCTACAATGTGGAAAATCATAATTAGACTGGAAAAAAAATTATGACCTTGTCAAAATTATAGGAAAACCATACTTTTTTCACTATGAACTACAACTAAGACTCTATAAACTGTAATCAACTTTATTTCAATGCATCTATTCAACCTGCAACACAATTGTTGTCTTAAACAACACATTTGTCCTCTACAATGCAACTATGACCTTAAATGTCTCAACTTCCTATCATTCAGAAAAACAACCTCCATTGCTATAATCTGAGGTCAAACATTCACGATCTATCTCTAACTACCTTTTCATAGTAATCTCTATACAAAAACCAGAAGGACTTTCTCAAAATATCCACCATTGCACCTTTTAGTTGTGATTTAGTCTTAACAATAGGCATACCCTTCTAAAATTTAGTTACATTTTAGGATTCTTAACCACATTAAGATTAGTCAAGATCTTAGGTAAGTATCTTTGCAAATTTCAGAATAGGCCAACTTTCCATACTTTTTACAAACCATTGCTTCAAGAAAAAATTATCATTGGACCAAGTCATTTGTCACACTTATAGTCTTTGTCATTTTGGGTGATTCCTTTTCTAGCTCATAAGTCTAGTTTGGCTCACTTTGTCTCTTGGTCATTTCACTTGGTCTCACAAAAGGTCCTTTAAAAATTCAAATTGAAGCATTGGCTAAACTTTGGATGGTTAGTAACCTCTTCTCAAATCTCCTGAAAGTTGATTACCTTTAGACCTTGCTTACACCTTGTGTTTAGAACACTCACTTAACATATTTAGACATTACCATAGCATATCTAAACTCTCTCATTTTAGGACACCATCATTTGTCACCTTGCATTAGGCACTCTTTTTAGACATCATTTGTCACCTTGCATTGGGAATTCCTCTTAGACATCATTATCACCTTGCATTAACAATTCATCTTAGACATTATTATCACTTGGAATCCCTCATAAACATTATTTTCACCTCACATTGGCCAACCAAGATTCTCTTTGGACATTATTGTTACGTTGCATTAGGAAAATCTTCATTTCTTCTTCCAAAAATACCAAAAACATAAGTGCATTAACATTGATCCTTTACATCCAAAAAATCCAAAAACATAGACTTAGTTCATATCATTTCCATCCATAGACCTAGTTCCATATCATTTTCATTTCCCCCTTTTTTTTGAGAAAATATTACATAGTTTGAGACTAGATTACAAAAAAGAAGAGATATGGACATATTTGGGAAAGAAGATGACCTTTATAACCATACTAGTGACATGAACCTAAATGCCACTTCACGTACAACTCACAACAATACCAATGTGAGATCTACCTCTATCAATCCTTTCAATGACACAAACATTGGACATCCACCACACAATAATCCTTTTGAGGAATCTATCCAAAGAGATGCAAATGGAAATCTATTTGTAGAAGACCTAGAGGTTGTTACCCAAAATCTAGGAGTAGCTTCTTTCATAGATGAGTTAATCATGCTAGACCCATAGCCATATTTAGCCAAAAAATTACATGAAGGAAATAGATTACATGGATTTGATATCAACGCCTTGAGAGAAGTATCACCTAGTCCCAACAAACAAACTAGTCAAGCTCCCTCAACACTACAACATAGTGCTACACCTAGTTCTAGTAGCATGGAAACTCAAAGTGCAACAAACATGATCAATACAACATCCAATTTTGGGAAACCAACTATATCAAAAACTACATCACAACAAATGCCACAAGTGTCTCAAATTGTGTCAAAAAAATTTGGATCAACATTTTCCGCATCCAATGTTATGGGGACATCCTCATTTAATCATTTTTAAAGAAACAAAGCAAGAAATGTTTCCATTCAAGGATCTCAACCTAGCACCAATACCACCTCACAAGGTCCTCAAATCAACACAAACACTAGTGGCCCCCAAAGACAAAGCACAAACTTCCCACATGGCCATATCTATCAATTTGGACAAGAAAATCAAGCGTCACAACACATGAGCGTGTTACAAATAGGACACATCTAGCTTAGTCATAAAAAAAAACATGGAAAACACATTCTTCAAATGCAATTCAACACTACCAGATCGCATATCCCAACATACACTTCCCATGTTTATACACATGCTCAACATGCACACCAATTTTCAACTCAAAATATGTCATCACAACAAATGGGAGTGCATGGGATACCTATTGACAAAATTAGTAATGCCACCAAAAATCCAATAGTGGATGCATTGACTGCCCTACTAGCTACTTTACAAAAGCAAGTAGAAAACATGTAGCTATCAAACAAGAAGCCTTATACAATATTTGACTTGCATCCATACCCATTTGACACAAGCTTATACATGCCACCATTTCCTCTAGGATACGTGGTCCCAAATTTTTCTATGCACAAAGGAAAGATGAACCTTTTTTAGCACATAAGAGAATTCACAACCAATTGTGTAGACATGGCATATAAACACACTTGTTTGATGAGAATTTTTCCTAGGAATCTCGTAGGCCTTGCACTCGATTGGTTCACACTTTTTTCCTAAAGGGATAAGATCATGGTAAGAACTTGCCAACAAATTTGTAGAGAACTATGCATATAAAATTGAAATTGAAATTACAATCACCACTAAGACAAGAAAAGAAGAATCTGGTGAAACATTTGTTCCTTTATTTCAAAGATAGTGAGGCTTGGAAAGTCGATGTCTAGTTGAAATTCTTGAAAAAGAGAAGGTACACATGTTTGTTCAAAACCTCATTTATCCTGAAATATAATTTGCAAGTCCATTATTGTACAACCTTCATAGACCTTGTTGAAAAAGGTGTCCAACTTGAAAAGGAATTCATAGCACAAGGTGAAATTAAGTACCCTAGTAAGAGCACAAACATGAACACGACCAATGACAAGAAAAAGTATTGGGCCAAAAACAAACATGTTACCAATGACGGTGTTGTCAATGCTAAAGCAGTGAATAAAACTGGTCCTGCTATCACACTTATGGGATCTCAACCACAAAAAAATCCCCTATTCATTTGGAAAACTACCACAAATGTAGTTCAAAGCAACCAATACCAAGGTCAACAAAGAAAAAATAGACAATTCCCACAACGACACACATTCACCACCTTGGGAGAACCTATCGAATCTATCCTCAAGAATCTCATCCAAAATAATGGCATAACATTGCAAGAACCTAAAGCATATGATTTAGGATAGTTTAAACCATCATAGTGGGATGAAAAAACATTCTATGATTTCCATAGAGCAAGAGGACATAAAACATCATCCTATAAACAATTGAGAAATATCATACAAGATATAATTGAGAATGGTACCATCGAATTTAATGGTCAACAATACTCTTCCAATACTGACCATACCATTCATAAGAATCAACTGCAAGATCATGGCTCAAGAAATCCCTCCTCATCACATCAAAAGACTAATCACCAGGCTAACTATACTTGCACTGCCTTCGACTACTCGAGTGGGCCTATAACAAATTTCCATCAATTTTCCAATGAATATGTCAATACCATCACCATTAAAAAGACTCATGAATGCAACATCACCACTCGCCAAGGAAAAATCATGATACCTAGCCCTTCTGTTAAGCCACCACAACTTAACGAACAATTTAACATTGTGGATCAATTGGGTAAAACCCCTACTCATATTTCCATACTAGAACTCTTGCATATTTCTACCGCACATAAAACTATCCTTGACAAGGATTTAAAAGAGACTTTAGTCCACACCAATATCGATGAGAACCGATTTAAAGATATGGTGGATATTTGGCCAATTCGCACCAGGTCAATTTCTCAGACAAAGACTTTTCCACACCTAAGCCATACCACAATAATGAATTACACATTGAAGTTTCCATTCATAAACACAAAGTCAGAAAAGTCCTAGTAGATGGTGAAGGTGGATTGAACATATGCTCCTTAAAATTGGTCAAGGCATTAGGCTTCTCTAATGCATGTGTGGATGCTACTAAGAGAATTATAATCAAAGCTTATGATGATGAGGATCATTATTCTAAGGGAATTACCATGCTCCCTATTCGTGTTGGTCTAGTAATCATAGATACCACATGCCAAATCCTAGATCTTGAATTTCCCTACAACATCCTCCTTGGTTGATCTTCAGTTCACAATTGAAGGTTGTACCATCAACACATCAGTAATGTTTGAAGATTCCCTATAACGGCATTGAGATTACCATAACTAGTGATCCTAACCCCTTTCAATATTGCACCAACTTAAGGGGAATTTCACAACATTGGGTGCCTATTAATCTTGAAGCTTTGACATCTACCTCATCCAAATACATCAATCCATCTACACTTATCAAGTCATCCACTTCCATTGTATCGACCTCCACCATACCATCTACTGCCACCATTCCAACCATCGATCCAAACATCAAGATCCATAACATGAGATGTGGTGAATACCACATGTACAAGCTGTAGATACATGACAATGCTGATGTTGTTGAAAAGGTTCAAGCTTCCAATAATGATGTCAAGACCAATTCAAAAGTTGCATGAATAGATGGACATGCTTGCATTGAAACCTTTTGGGCTCCTGATGATATATTCACCTTTACCCTATCTGCTTCCTCACAAACTTTACATGTCTATGGCAACCCTATACAATCATCATCCCACTATCCCACTTGTCCTGGGCTAGGATATGTGTCTCTTGCTATCAACTCTACCAAACTACCTTGCCAAGTTAGTAAGTATGTGCAAGCTTCCTTTGATGTTAGCAATACCACAAAGGATAGTCCCAAAGACTCCTTTCATGGCATCACCCCTCTCATTTATCAGCTCAATATTCCCATCACTTCACCTACTTCATCCATTTCACTTATGTCCATCCCCATCATAGACAAGGATCAACACATCATATTTCATGAAAAACATAAAGGCAAAGCTCCAATGAATGAGCTATATTTGAAATGAGATAAAGAATCAAGAGACATAATGCAAACAAAAGAATGTCAAGAAAATTCCTCTAGCAAAACTAAAAAGCTATTGAACCCATCAAAAATGAAAGTAAAAAATGAAGACAAGCAAAGGTTGATCTCTAGGTATTCCTCTTTATCAAAAATCACTAGCGACATCTCTCAAAAAACAAAGACAAATAAACAACTTGTTGCTCCAAGATCTTCATTTTCATCACTTTCACTCATTTGGTACTTTCCATTATATCCATCCATATTCACATGGCCATTCTATCATCCCACTTCCATTGGTGATGTATTTTAGTGTACCTTTGACGATGACCCGTTCACGTACCCTAGATCATCAGTCACCCAAACTCCTTTTTATCTAAATCTTGGTGGGCCATGTAGTGTGCACATTAGGGATCATCTATCCTAGCCTTGTTTGTTCGCCACTTTTATCATCTATCATATTTTCCACATACATTTCACATCCATATTTGGTCCTTTTTCCAAGCACAATCATCTACACAGGGTCAATGCATCATCACGACATACCAATTCTACACATAGCTTCTGAAGGCTATGCTACAACCATAAAAAATAAAAACAAAGTAAAAAAGACAACAAAAATTGTTACATTGATGAAAACCTAGCAAACAAGTATCTTGGTGACACTTAAAAAAAAAGAAAATATCACAAATAGTAAAGAGAAATAATCTATCCAATAGTGAAAACCACTTTGATGGTGCATTGGATAGGTACCATGGTAAGAACCTAGCAAATAGACACCATGTGTAGGCAGTCTTTTCTTCACCATCTACTATCACGCCATATACCCTTTTCCATAATAAATACCTAGTCTTCCGACACCCTCACAACATCTATCATAAAATCCTGCTACTTATTTACATGGTTGACAATGGTTGACATCATGTCTCATACATCCTCATCTACCTCTTATCTTAAGCAAGTCCTATTCTATCTTGTTCATCCTGATTAGTACTAGACCTGACTAGGGGAAACACCCTTAACACCTAATTGTACTAGGTCTTGCACATGGTTTCATATATCACAAAAATCCAAAAAAAATCAAATATTTGACAAAAGAAAAAAAAAATCAAAACATTTTGAAAGGAAAAATAAAATAAAACATACCAAAAATCTAAAAAAATCAACAAAATATTAAGAAACACAAAAACATCCAAATAACTCTAAAAATAGAGTGAAAATCAGTCAACATCAAGTCATAGTTAGAATGGTCAAACTACACAGTCTCTACACATTTGCTACATAGGAAAGGTCATAATTTGATGTACCCCCGAGACCACCTAAAGTTAGTATTTTAAGTTTTTAATATCAGTTGGTCATTTCAGGTCTAATAATCAAGTTACTAGGTCTTTTCCAAATCAGTCATGTCAGTCACTAAAATATGTCATCCTTGAACATGGTGTCAGTCAAAATATGTTGTCTCGATGCATTTGCTATGTAGGAAAGGCTCATCCTCATTGGGACCCTGAGACATTAGGTCATACATTTTTTTAGGTTGGTGCAAATAAAATCATGGCTTAGTCTTTTGTCAAATAAAACAAACTCAAGAGTCATGTTGAACTACAAGGTCTCTAGGTGTATGATGTAGGAAAGGCCATATGTGCATGAGCCCTTGAGGCCACCTAGGTCTATCCTTTATGGTTTGTCACATTAGTCAAATAAGTTAGACATATTCAAACTCATACACAAGGCAACCATCGAAATGTCAACTTTCAAAGTCCGAACTAGTGGACAACATAGTCTAATCAGTCATCAAGTAAAAATTAGTTAAATTTCCAAAACAATGTCAACCCCGTCAATTTATGGTCCCCTCCAAGATGCATCCTTCTTAGAATTGGACCTTGTCCAAATGTCATTTTCATTTTTAGGGCATGACTTTACTGATGACAAGCTCTGTCACAACATCATTTTCCTTTTCAGGATATGTCTTTCCTGACAACATCCTCCATCACATCGTCATTGACCTTTCTTAGGATTTTTCCTCCCTGATAATAGGCATCGCCAAACCGTCCAAATGTAAAAAATTTCAAACTATCAAATCATCCAACTATCAAACCTTCAAACCAATCAACATTCGATAAACAAATATTAGAAAACACATTGAATGGTTGTTGATTTTGATGGTCTATTTTATCTTATCTTTTTATCATTTTTTCTCTTGCTTATGTTACTAGCTACCTCAAGGATGTACCCTGAAGGATTTAGAGGCGTGATGATGTCTCGTGACCTATTTTTCCTTGATTGTTGTATTCAATGTGACTTGACAAAAGGATTGTGGCAACTTATCCCTTAGAATGAGTTAGGACATTCCTCATTTGTGACTATCTGTTTTGGAAAATGGATGACCTTGCACACCTTGGTCTATGTCATATTAGGGTTTTGTCATCCATTTTTTACATTTTACCATCCAATGATGATTCATAACAACACCTATTTTTACTTTGGATAAATATTGGAGGTTTCTTGCTCCCCACTAACATCCATCTACTTTCATCCTAACATTTCTTCTATCCTTCATCCTCTAGTCTTCTCACTCATTTTGAGAGCACACTCGTGTTCTTTGAAACCTCTTGTCCTTTCAAGGTGAATACCAATCTACCTCCTCATCATCCGTCCTCATCCTATTTTCCATTGGGAAATGTCTTGACTAAATTTCTTTGACAGGTATGTGCAAGATCATGATGGGCCAAAAGGTGGCGATATGATGGGTATGTGGCTGACAAAAATTTTTTAACCCAAAATGAATGAAATGAAAATGGTTTTTAAAGGATATTCTCATCTTTCAACCAATATAAATTATTATTTACTTTGAATTTAATTTAAAAGTAATTATTATTCATTTTCTATTCGAATTATGACTAAAGTCTTGATTGATAGGCTGATTGAATAACATCTATAGATTTCAAACAATATCATATTTTTTGAATCCAAAACATGTGTCACATTCTATGCTTCACATAATATAGGATTAAAAAAAGAAAAATTGAATTTCATGAAGTTTTGACCAAGTTATGGTGGTCAGACATACAAGTTTTTATATATTTTAAAAGTTGTAATAAAAAATTCATAATTTTAATTATTTACTTGGAAAAAAATTACAAAAAAATATGCATCACATCCAGACATGAGTTCTCTACTTATAACTAAAATCTTATAAAAAAATATTATCATTTTATTATGGTTAGGGTGGTCAAACAAACACCTACTTCTTATTTTTTCCCTGAAATTTAAATACTACTGCATTGAAATTTCAAATTTTCACCAAATAGATTTTGTTTTTTTAGAAAAACCTAGTAGTTTAGAAACTACATTCAATTTTCTACAAAGTCTATTCTTACATATTTTTGAAATAATATAGATAACTTATTCAAATTTCTACGTCAAGTTGCTTAACTCTAATTTTTCTGAATTTTTTGCCACTTAAGGGATTTTTTTTCCATGATGATCCTGTACATACCCTGACACAACATGACAAACTACATTATGTAAAAGAGGGGGAAAATGTACACATATAAATAACCTAGACCCACAAGCTTTATTTTTCCATGAATAATCATATTTCTTCTCAACATAATTAGAATATATAATTATGTCCTATGATCCAGATTCAACTATTAATTAAATAGTTCTTAATTATTTAATTAGTTCATATCTTTTATTCTTCCTGATTATTTAATTAAATAAATTAAAATTATTTAATTAAATATGTCACTAATTTCCTATGTCTCTCTATAATTAAATAAATTCTTAAATTTATTTAATTATAAGTTACTTTATCATTTTCCTGTACAATTATATAATTTAATTGTTCTTTTTTCTTTTCCTCCAAATTTAAATAAAATCATTTATTTGAATTCCCATTCCCATTTTCCCATCAAGTAAATAATTAAAAATCATTATTTACTGCCCTGGCCCCACCTCTTTTGAATTAAATTAATTTTTAATTCAAAAATTCAACACTACCTCTTAAATAAAATAAGTTTAAATTATTATTTGATTCTCCAACAATCTCTTTTTTAATGCCCAATATCCTCTTGTCACATGCATTCCTATCCATTGATTTAATTTTCCTAAAATTAAATCATAGCCCTCCATTTCAAACTTTACCCTAATTCTTCCCTAACCCTAATTGCTAGTTGTCATATTCAATCTCAACCTTCCATCATAGGGCATTTGTCAAATATTAATCCTAGCCATTCACCCAAAATTAACTCTCTTATAAAAAGGAAAGGTCAACCTCATTTTTTCACTTTATACTGGTAGACTTCATGCTTGTAAATTTTTTAGTACACTTGCAATTTATTGAGTCAAATCCTTCAATGTTTTGCTTGGATCTTCATCATAGGACATAGTTGGTCATGAAAATCTAAGGTAAAATACAATTTACAACAAAATGGAGAAGGGAAATGAAGATGAATCATGGATTTCATGAAGGTTTTGGTGAAATTATTCATTTGTTTATGCTTTTATCTTCCATTGTTCTTCATTGTCAACTAGGGTTTTTTTTTATGTTATTTATTACTAACCTAAATTTTTCCTTAGTTACAATAATAATCTGGAGCATTTTTGCCTATTAGTTCATGATGCACTGCTATTAATGTCAACTTAGAAGAATCTTTGGTAATAGTGTTGATATTAAGTGAAGGCTTGTTTGTGTCTTTTCAGGGACAATAACCAAGATCACTAGTATTTCCTTGTGTGTGAGGCTCTATAGGGACACGAATACCTTATTCGTTAGCACCACATCCTTTTCCCTTATAATTGAGTTGTTTCATAAGTTCATAACCTCTTCCATAAAGCTTTTTCATTTCTTATGGATTCGATGGTTTTTCATATTCAAGTTCATCAAAGTTTGTTGTATAATTTGTTGTATATTGTTCTAAGGTGGTTGAGGCAGATGCTTTTGAAGGGTTTTTTGAATTTTGTGTTGACATTATTTCTTTTTATTTTCCCTTTCCAAAGTCTTTTTTTATTATCTTGTATTCTCCCATTAATGTTGGTTTGAAATATAAGGAACCCCAATCATCTTCTAATAGCTCCATGATTTCTTCAATATTTTTTTCATTTTCATTCTATTGCACATGTTCTACTTGTGTAGATGGTGTTAATGTTTCCAAAGAATTTTCCTTAATTTTCTCAATGTTTAAACAACTATTTCAGTTAGGGTCAACTTTGAGTGTGTAAACATTGTTGTTCTAGACATACAGCTTCATTTTTTATGTAGAGTAAAAGAAACCCCATTCATTGCATGAATCCATGACCTACCTAAAAGGAGGTTATATGAAAGATCATGAGGCATAACATGGATCGATGTTTGTAATGCGACCTTCCTAGCTCTAGTAGGTAAAGTGACCACACCAATCAGTTATTTTCCTACATTGTCAAATCCATTACTAGATAAAAATTTGAGATGATTTTTTGATTAATCCACACCAAGACTATCCAAAAGGGTTAATCTAGACACATTAAGAGCTGAACCATTGTCAACAAGGATTTACTTTATCCTTGTCCTTTTATATCAAGCTATTATTATGAAAGCTTCATTTTTTTTTTGCACTTCCAAAGGAGGGATCTCACTTTGGTGTCTAGAAAATAATGTTCGCATTTATTCCTTGTATCAAGGTTGTTATGTCATTCGATTGCACACTAGAAGCGATAGAAACTTTTTGCAAAGAATTTTGAATCATGTTAAGATAGTGAGGGGAGGCTTGGATAAGGTCCCACAGTGATATCTATGGAGGAGTATTCTTTAGTTGTTGTGTAATAGAAAAATGATCCCTTGTCATTTTCATGGCCTTTTAGGTCTTGTTTTATGGTGTTGGAATTATGTTGCTTTGATTTTATGTTGTATCATGGCTTCAACATGCTTATTTAGGTACTAAAACTCAAAGAACGATGTCTTGTGAAGGTGTTGTGAAGTATTGTAAGACATTTCTACATTTTTCTAGACTCTATTTAATGCAATTTACCTAAAACCCACCTTTTCACACATCAAAAAGTCTTATTTTGAAGTGTTGTAAAATCTTGTAACAAATTTTCATGCGCTTTTAGGAATATTTTCACTATTTACACCATTCTCATTCTTTATTTTGTCTCTTTATGCCCTCATATGACTTAATTAAGTGTATTTTTTAATGTTATTGTGACAAATAACATTAAACACAACATTATTCTTGACATTGGCTTTTTGGAAAAAAATTGGCGCTGCCAATTCAATTTAATCTTGACACTTCATAGCCACTGGGTGGACACCAGTCTGCCATCACTGCCAGTAATGCCACCCAAAGGTTGCTAACCTAAGCTTAGCTGCCACAAGCCTTCACCAGCCAACAACAAGTCATATGGGGGACCAAGTGCTATGCGCCCAACCCCCGACTGACCCCTCAGTAGAACCCACAGTCACATGGATGACCAGGGGCTCCATCCTAGCCCCCAGCCCACCAGCCCCTAGGGTATGTGTAGGATCATGATGTGCCAAAAAATGGTGATATGACGGATATATGTAGGGTATGTGGCTAACAACTTTTTTTTACGCAAAATTGATGAAATGAAAATGGTTTTTAAAGGAGATTCTCAACTTTCCACCAACATAAATTATTCTTTACTTTGAATTTAATAAATAATTATTATTCTTTTTCTATTCGAATTACAACTAAAGTCCTGATTAATAGGCTAATTGAAAAACATCTATAGCTTTCAAATGGTATCATATTTTTTGAATCTAAAACATGTGATGAGCCCAAAATGTGCTCATAGTTTGGATATTATGATGAAATTTTAATGCCTTTACTTTTGTTATTCGTGGTTGTTTAAATCTCTTTTGAAACCTTTTATGGGGATATCCTGTAGCAAAACATTTTCATATTCCTGCAGCTTATTGTGTTGACTTGACTACATTTATTACCCCATTGACTCCCTAAATGATTGGTATATCGCATACATTTTTTGAATGATGAAATAGATTTAAATGTGTGATTAATGAACGGATATTGTGTATGTGCCATACGCCTTTTTCTTTCTCATCTGTTACCTTTTGTTTCACAGGTTGTTGAAGAAGTATGATCAAGTCAAGGGCAGCCGATCTCAGCCTTGCAGTAAAGTCTATTTCCTGCACGACTTCGAGCAAGCTCTAGTGAAGACTCTTTGACCGAAACCATTGGGAAAGATTTTTAATGACAGTCAATCTGGAAAGAGTGGAGCGCTAGATTCTCTCGGATCGGGTTGAACGCATAAATTCATTTATGAAGTTTGTTCCTTGATTCTGGGATACACTTTACTTCCACGTCTTTCTTTGATAGGGTTAGTTAGTTAGTTGCTCTCCTGATTTTAAAATAAAGTACTCCTCCTGAGTGAGTGAGAAAGGAGATGATAGTTAGAGTAAGATAGAAGCATAGTGATAGAAAGTTAACAGATACCATGTAAGAGTTAGTATGATAATGAAAAGAAGAATATGTTTGACAAGAGACAGAGTTTGTTGTTAGTTTCTATATCAATAAAGCAATGTATACCATTTAGTTTTCATGAATAAAGTTTGATGAAGTTCTAAGTTCAGCACCTGCGTAATCAATAGATGCTTGCTAAGGGGGGCCACTTAGTAAGTATCTATAGCTAGTTAGTTAGCTGTTCTTTTCTGTTGATTATCAATTAGCTTTCATCTTTGAACTTTTCATACAAACTTATTCTTGTATTGCTCCTGCAGCATAGGGAGCCCATCCTTGTGCCTGTTCCTACAACATAAGGCCAGTTCATAGTTTTTGTTTCACCCGTAGCTATTATGGTTTATGTTTTAATCAAATCATAGTTGAGTTAAAAAAACTTTGCATTACCTTCATGTAGTGAAGATAGAATTCCTTTCAAGTATTTATTTCTGTTAAGTTTTGACCGAAACTAATTCTTAGTGCATATATTGTGCTGCGCCATTTAAAGTATACATCCCATGGTTTGACAAGTAAATGAATGTCCATAGAGAGATATTAGTGACCTATTGGAATGTCCAATTCCCAGGAAAGGTTTTACTATGATTTTCATATCCTTTTGTGGGAGCGACCATTTTTAGCGCCATTGTCGGGGATGGCGTCAAGCTAAGGATTTATTAGAAGTCATTTTTAATATTAGTTTAGTTTGTTAGTCAAAAATTTCAAAATATTTCAAACCACCATTCATCGTATTGCATGCATAGAAGAAGAAGAGACGCACTAGGAAGATTCCTCCCTAGAAACCTGTTTGTTGAACTACCATTTAACCCAGCTGACGAAGAACCTGAGGAAAATCCATTTTCTCTGCTATTCTAGCACACAAATATGGAAAATAATCCACTTAATAATCCACCTCCTGCTTTTGAGTTTCCTATTGTTCCCCAGCAAGATACTGACAATCTTAAAAATATTCCCTCTTCATTGCTTCCCAAGTTTTATGGCCTAGTTATGGAGGACCCAGAAACTTTTCTGTTTGAGTTTGATGTCCTATGTCGTAGTTGTGACTACAACTCGGACGCTCATAAACTAAAGTTATTTCTTTCCACCTTGAAGGAGGGAGCTCTCAGATGGTTCATGAGTCTATGAAGAGGTGTTGTTGATAGTTGGGAAGCCATGCAAATGAAATTCCTTGAGAAGTATAAGGAATATTATAAGAGTGCCAGTAAAGGTGATGACATATTCCGAATTCAATAGAAGGAGGATGAAAGTCTAGAGGATTATATTTCAAGGTTCTTGTTTTCACTAAAAAGGAACTCAAACCATACTCTCAATGAAGACTCTCAGAAATTACTCTTTCTAAGGGGAATCAGTGATGCCTATATAGATGCCCTGGACCTGATGGGATGAGGTGATATAACCCAACTGCCTTGGGATGATATAAAGAAAATATGTCTTAACTACTCTCAAGCAATTGTTAAGAAAGGTCGAGGTCATCATGCTACAGTGCGGAAGTCTTCTTCTAGCGGAGTTTCTTAGATGGAGATAACGAACTTGTTGTCTAACTTCAAGCAGGACATCATTAATAATATGGCTACACAACTAGACACTATGCAAGCTCAGAAGAAACATGAGGAAGCTAAGGTAGTTTTGACCGAGTTCTATCCATACTGTAGACAGAAGAAGCATGACTGCAGATGCAAGATGGTGGCTAATTTGGAAGCTAAGCAACTACCTACTGACTTCAAGCCATTAGAAGGTGATGATGATCAAGTGTTCTTTGTTGCACAAACGAGACCATGGGCCCAAAGACAAGGTATGCCTCAAGATCCTTTAACTTTTGGTAATCCTTATTCTAGCTATAATAACCAATGGCAACCTGCATATGGACCACCACCACCCTGGAATCCACCTCAACCAAGTTGGCCTAATTATCAGACTCCATAATGGCAATCTCCTCAAGGAGGTTGGCAGTAGCCACAAGGAAAATGGACCCCACCTCTAGGTAATTGGCAACAGAAGCCTCAATGGAGAGGTCCTCAGCAATGGCAAAACTAGTCCCCTGGGTTCCTACAGCTTCCACAGCCACAACCACAGGCCCTCATGCCACCTCCTGCAGCAACTACCACAAATCCTGGCCCTCCAAAGCAAACGCCTATGCCTGCCCAGTCGTTGCCAAATCCCAATAATAAGCAATAGCAGTAGCCACAACAACCTATGTATCTTGCTGAAGCCAACCAATATCAAGCTTATGCCTTAAACATTAATGATATCCATTTGAGGTCTGGAACCACTCTACCTGCTCCAAAACTTCCTCTGATTACTAAAATACCAGATTCTCCCCTTGAAGAATCCACTGCACCTGTTGTTCCTACTGAGCATATGCCTATACCTGATACGGTTTCTAAGGAGCCTATTTTGCAAAGCCAAGACAAACCACCTTTTCCTTAGAGGTTGCAAAGTATTGCATTTAAATCCATGGAAGAACCCACTTTTGACATTTTGGATCAGCTCAAGAATGTACAAATTCAAATCCCTTTATTTCAGGCTATTAAAGATGTTCCCATTTTTGGAAAAGCTATTAAAGAGGCCTATTTGAAGAAGCCTAGACGAACGAAAAAAGGATCCCCAAACAATTCATGTCTTAGGGAAATTGGCTGATATAATATTGGGAAATGTAGTCATCCCAAAGTATATTGACCCTGGAAGTCATGTAGTGCAGATACATATAAATGGCTAAATTGTAAAAAATGTTTTGATTGACTTAGGTGCTGCCATTAATGTCATGACAAAGCATACTATGGACTCCTTGAACATTTCAAACATTAGGTCTACACCTATAGTTCTGCAGCTTGCAGATAGCTCCACAATTAAACCTGATGGAATGGTGGAAGATGTAATTGTCACTCTTGAATCTTGGGAGTATCCAACTGATTTCACAATATTATCAGTTAAGGAAACTTTAGGAGGGTATCCAGTTATCCTTGGTAGACCATGGTTAGCAACTGTTGATGCTTTTATAGGATTTCATTCTAGAGATATGACCATTTTTGATGGACAATCCACAAAAAAATTGGCTTTGTATCTGCCTACTAGACCTCAACCAGATTTGTCCCAACCTGTTTGGCTAGATATGGGGGAAGAAACTGAAGAAGCCAATTCGTTGGCTCAATTAATGATGCTTCAAAATGATCCATTCTCACAACTTCAGAATGAGGATGCTTTACTTTTTCAAATTCTGCAGTTTAACTCTGATACAGATAGTTCATCTAATCCAAATGGCAGCCATCTACAATGTTTCCTACAACAACCAAATTCTGAGAGTTCACTACCTAAACTTCTAGCAATTTTTCATAATTTGCTTCCACAAGAGGTACAAACATCACCTGTAGATTCTATGAGTAATCTTACTAAGCAGATAGAATTATCTCCAGGTCACTGTTTGAATATCAATAGCAAGCTGTCACAATCTCAACAGGTTGACTTATTAAAAATGCTACAAGATCAGCATAAAGCTTTTGCATGGGAATATGGGGACATGCAAGGAATAGATCCTCGAATTTGTACTCACAGGATCTATATCAAAGAAGATTGTTTACCAGTTAGGCAGCCTCAAAGAAGAGTAAATCCAGCACTTAGAGAAATAGTTAAAAATGAACTTCAAAAGTTGCTTGATGCTGGTTTTATTTATCCAATCTCTGATAGTCAATTGGTTTCTCCATTAGTTATTGTCCCCAAGAAAGGTGGAAAATGGAGGGTGTGTGTAGATTACAGAGAGTTGAACAATGCCACTAAAAAATATCACTTTCCACTACCTTTTGTAGACCAAGTACTAGACTCACTGTCTGACAAAAGATATTTTTCCTTTTTGGATGGTTACAGTGGGTACAATTAGATAAAAATTGCCCCTGAAGATCAAGATAAGACCACTTTTACCTATCCATGGGGAAAATTTTCTTACTCAATCTTGCCTTTTGGTCTATGCAATGCGCCAACAACATTTCAGAGAGTAGTAATTAGTATCTTTGCTGATATATCTCATGACTGTATGGAGATTTATATGGATGATTTCACTACCTATGGAGTCACATTTGAAGAAGCACTCATGAATTTAGAAAAAGTATTAAAAAGTGCAAAGAGCAAAATTTGTCCCTAAACAGTGAAAAATATTTTCTAATGATGGAAGAAGGTATTGTTCTAGGCCATCATATTTCAAAGAGTGGAATTCAGGTCGACCCTGCTAAAATTGAAGTTATTTTGAATTTACAAACTCCTGCAAAACAAAAGGATGTCAGAAGTTTCCTTGGCCATGTAGGGTATTATAGAAGGTTTATAAAAGATTTCAGTAAAATTTCCAGCCCACTTTATGCCTTGTTAAATAAAGATTCTCAATTCAAGTGGACAGAGGCATGTGAAAAATCATTCCTGCAACTAAACGACTTGCTTACTAAAGCCCCTGTTCTTCAGGGTCCAAAATGGAATTTTCCTTTTCATATACATGCTGATGCCTCTTATTTTGGTATAGGAGCAGTCTTAAGTCAAAAAGAAAATTCAATTGAGTATGCTATCTACTTTATCAGCAACAACCTTCAAGGTCCTGGGCTCAACTATACTGTTACAAAAAAGGAATTGCTCATAGTAGTGTATGCTTTGAATAAATTTAGGCATTATGTCACAAGTTATCAGATATTCATCCATACTAACCATGCATCAATCAAGTATCTGATGAACAAACCTGCCATTTCTAGTAGATTAGCAAGATGGCTCCTGTTGTTACAAGAATTTGACATTACAATCATTGATAAACCAGGAAGAGCTAATGTTGTAGCTGACTTTTTATCAATACTTCAATTAGCTGCACCTGTTGAACACGAGGTCATTGATGATAGGTTCCTAGATGAACACTTGTTTTCTATTGCTGCACATACACCATGGTATGCAGACATTGCCAATTATCTAGCAACAACCAGAATACCAACCCACTTTTCTCCAAAAGAAAAGAAATTGTTAATCGAGAAAAGTTTTAAATTTTCATGGATTTCAAATTATATGTTTTATACTGGACCTAATCAAGTGATGCGAAGATGTGTAAGAGAAGATGAGACTTATGATATATTGCATGTTTGCCATGATGAACCATGTGGGGGACATTTTGCAGCAAAGAGAACATCAATGAAGATTCTTACAACAGGGTACTATTGGCCAACATTACACAAGGATGATGTGGCCTATACAAGGAAATGTGACCGATGTCAGCGTATGGGAAGACCAACCAAGTTAGATGAAATGCCACTATACCCACAGGTAATAGTCAACCCTTTTGATAAATGGGGAATGGATTTTGTGGAACCAATTGATCCACCATCAAATGGAAAGTCATACATTCTAGTTTGCACGGACTATGTAACAAAGTGGGTAGAGGTAAAAGCTATGACTCATGCTCAAGATAACAAGGTTGCTGAATTTCTGTATGAACAAATTTTCACTAGATTTGGAGTTCTCAGAGAGCTTGTAACTGATTAGGGAGCTTAGCTCACATCGAATCTGATCACTGCACTAATGAATGACTATAAAATCAAACATAAGAAGTCCAACCCCTATCACCCTCAAGCCAATGGTCAGGCAGAGGTAAAAAATAGGGAAATTGAGGCGATCCTAACAAAGACAGTGCAGCTCCATAGAAAATATTGGAGCAATAGACTTCCTGAAGCAGTTTGGGCCTACAGAACTACATGGAAGACAACAACTGGGTTTACACCTTTTGAGCTGCTTTATGGGAAAATAGCCATGTTGCCCATAGAATTCGAGCACAAAACCTTGAGGACAACTCTTGAACTCAATATGGAAATATATGAAGCACAGAAGGACCATCTCCTACAGCTAAATGCTTTGGACAAAATGAGAAAAGCCACCCTGTAGCATACAGAAGCAGTCCAACAGCAACGGAAGAAATGGCATGATCAACACATAAAAACCAAGCAATTTTCTACTAGTGATTGGGCTCTATTATATGATTCCAGATATCAAGAAAACCAAGGTAAGCTCACAACACGTTGGCTTGGTCCCTATGAATTTGAGAATGTGTTCGACAATGGAGCTGCACAGCTGGCGAAAATTGATCCAGTCCGTTTCAAATTGCTAGTTAATGGACACCGACTCCGGTTGTACCATAAACTAGTCTCAAAAGAACAATTCATACAGCAGTTTGTTCAGGATCATCCCGCTACTCTTCCTGTAGCTGAAGGCTTTAGCCTTTCTCCTGCAATTTCACCATAATTTTGAAAAGCATGCTCATAATAAAGGTTTTCTTTTTTTTAAAGGAAACCCCTTTTTCTCCATTCTCATTTGTTGCCACATCCCACTTCTTTATCTTCCATCCCATCCATCCATTCCATCCATTCATCTCGTCTTCCCACGTCACCCATCCACTTCATCCATCCACATCACCCTTAATTATGATATCATTCCCAACTGTCAACTCATGCGGACGATGTCATCTTTCTTCACACATACATGCAATTATCAAAGGTACGCCATATCTTTTGTTATCACATATTTGATTTATTTTATTCTATTCATTTACTGCTATGACAGTACCAGTCATTATTACCCGATCTCTACCTATTCTTTAGTACATGTGAGGACACATGTCATACTCTACGTAGGGGGTGGGGTAATCCACCTTTTAAAACCTATCTTTTCATCGCTGCTATAACTGTGCAAATAACCTTTCTTTATTATTTTTCTGGTACTTTCCAAATATGATCGCATGTCCTTTTTATTGCATATTTTTCTTGTAAACTATGATTAAAATTGCTTGTTCAAAAATTTTATTTTTGAAAAAGAAAGAAATGAGATGACACGACAGAAGAAAAACCAGAACAGAAAGGGTAACAGACAATTTGAATTTTCAGCAAGGAATTGAGTTCAGCTAGGGGAAAATTGTGAACATGGGTGGTCAGCTGGTGTGACATGAGCCTGTAGCACATGAATTATTATTGAAAAATCCTCAAACAGTCCATGCATTCAGCCTTTGTGGATGGTTAAACTACTTCTTGAGTTTAAATGATTTTGATGAGGAAGCTGCTGGAGAATTTTTGAGAACCCTTTCTAAAGGGGAAGCTACTGTGTGGGGTCTAACAGTTGTTGCAACTGAAGACAGAAATGCTGAAGTAACCGGGCTTCTAGCCGTTTGAGAAAATTTATCTTCAGATGCTACCGCTGCAAGGGCTGAGTTTTCAATGCCCACTGATGGACCTTTTGAAGTCTCCAAGCAGGGATGCAAGTGGGTATCATTGCCTCCTCCTTATTCAGAATAGGCCACTTACATAATCAGGTATTTAACCTATGAAGGTCATTTCTCCTACCTGCATTCTTATCATTTCAAATTATTAACTCATATGAGGCATGGGTTCGTTATAAATGTTTTGAATTTCCTGTTAAAATTTTTGGAACAAAGTGCCCACAGAACCCAACAGGGGAAAGATAATTTTGTTGCTCATCATGGCCTTATCAAGTTACTGATTGAACGCTCTTTGAGAGATGTCTCACCTCTTTCCCGGCAACAATTCATTGCCCAAAAGAGCTTAAAAATTACACAACCCCCTAGGGTACTTACCCCACAGCCTCAGAAAAAGAAGAAAGAAATTGTGTCTACCAATAGAACAGGGAAAGGGTCATCTACTCATGTAGCATCTGATCCTGCAAATCCCCCACCAGAATCTTCTGCTCGAGTACAAACTAGGTCTGCCACTAGGAGAGAGAAGGGAAAAACAAAGGCAGGTGAGTCGTCTGGGGTAGAACAAACCCAAGAGTCTGACCCTCATTCTCAGAAAAGAAAATGCTCTTCTCCTGCAGCACATTCCCCTGCAGCCATCTCTCCTACAACAACACCTGTTGCTCACACCAGTTCACCATCATCCTCTGGCAGGGCAGAGTCCTCTAAGCAGACCAGAAAGAGGAAGGCTACCAGAACACCTCCTGCAGCCACACCAGTGCCAAAAAGAGTTTCCACAAGGAAACAGTGTAAGACCTCCCCTGCTTCACCTCAACCAAAGGTTATTGTAATTTCAAAAGGGTCTGTAGGGTCTGAATTTGATGTTTCTCATAATGTGTCCAAAAATGCTACACAGAGTTCATTCGTTCCTGAAGAGGAACAAGTGGAGACAAAGGAAATGGAGCAAGGGTTACCAAGTCTTGATGACTTGGCTACCGATGCTATGCAGTTCTTAGAGGAAGCACAGTCTTCTCCACTACAGCAACAAGAATTCATCTTGCAGCAAGAGCAGGAATAGACTGAACAATTGAATGTGTCTAGTGAAGCTATATTTCACCCTGCAACTTGTAAAGCCATTGTTGTTTATAAGAAGAAGTTTTTGATTGAGGTTCTGGAATATGTCAAAGCTAACTGGGAAACAGTTACATTGCAAACCCTAACTTTCTAGCACCTAGCCCAGACTGACATGCAACAAATTCTATGGGAGGTAAAAAGGAAGAAACTGAAAAAGGAAATTGAAAGTCAGAAACAGGAAATTTCTGAGTTAAAAGAAAAAATGGATGAAATGTTAAAAGTAACTAGTCAGATTATGGAATGTAGACCACCACCTACAGTTTATGCTCTATGCCTTAAGGAACAATTCTTATGGTTCCAACTAATGAGAATTTCCATAAATCAAGATCCTATACTTCACACTGCTAAAGAATTTTACGATGCATACCAGGCAGCCCTTAATTGGTTAAGAAATTCTCTGTGTGAATTATATTTACATGGATTTTTAATTCCATTTGAAACAGAATGGAATCCTCTTCTGTATATTGGTGATATCCATTTGAGATCATTTATGTCATGGGCAGCAAATGAAGTAAATTATGGCAGGAAATGGGAAACATATGAGGAAGCTGAAAGGAATGAGCCTGTTCCATTACGCTCTCAAAGTTCAAACCCCCATACAATGTTGAAAACCTGGTTTACTCTAACATATGGCATTAATAATACGACACCTAGAGAGAAAAGATTTGATCTCAGGAAATAGGTATATGATGAATTTCAGGCACAGTCATATTCATTTTGGAGACTGTCATACACCAGAAGTGAGAAAAGGTGGGAAAGATTAACTGTTGGGCTAAGAAGGTCCGAACCTCACAGTCCCCTAAATTTCACAATAGCTCTTAAATGATCAAGTAGATATATACAGTTGGGACTTCAAAAGAGATTTGAACTATGGTTGCCATTGACATTCAGACCTCCTGTGCTAATGTGGCCCCTCTATCCTCACCAAGCTACAAATCTTAATGATGATTTAGAAGACCGTAGGTATGAAAGGTGCTAGGCTTTTAGAGGATTTTATTATAGGTTTGGAACTCCATTTCAGAGTCATGTAGCAACCACTAATTTCAGAGAAACCACCAGGAAAGTTAATGCTGGAGGACCAGCATTAGACTAAGTAGGGGGCAGTGATGAGCCCAAAATGTGCTCATAATTTGGATATTATGATGAACTTTTAATGCCTTTACTTTTGTTATTCGTGGTTGTTTAAATCTCTTTTGAAACCTTTTATGGGGATATCCTGTTGCAAAACATTTTCATATTCTTGTAGCTTATTGTGTTGAATTGACTACATTTATTAACCCGTTGACTCCCTAAATGATTGGTATATCGCATATAGTTTTTGAATGATGAAATATATTTAAATGTGTGATTAATGAACAAATATTGTGTATGTGCCATACACCTTTTTCTTTTGCATATGTTACCTTTTGTTTCGTAGGTTGTTGAAGAAGTATGATCGAGTCAAGCACAGCCGATCTCGGCCTTGCAGTAAAGTCTATTTCCTACATGACTTCGAGGAAGCTCTAGCGAAGACTCTTTGACCGAAACCATTGGGAAATATTTTTAATGACAGTCAATCTGGAAAGAGTGGAGTGCTAGATTCTCTCCGGATCGGGTTGAATGCATAAATTCATTTATGAAGTTTGTTCCTTGATTCTAGGATACACTTTACTTCCACGTCTTTCTTTGATAGGGTTAGTTAGTTAGATGCTCTCCTAATTTTAAAATAAAGTACTCCTCCTACGTGAGTGAGAAAGGAGATGATAGTTAGAGTAAGATAGAAGCATAGTGATAGAAAGTTAAAAGATACCATGTAAGAGTCAATATGATAATGAAAAGCAGAATCTATTTGACAAGAGACATAGTTTGTTAGTTTCTATATCAACAAAGCAATGTATACCATTCTGTTTTCATGAATAAAGTTTGATGAAGTTCTAAGTTCAGCACCTACGTAATCAGTAGATGCTTGCTAAGGGGGACCACTTAGTAAGTATCTGTAGCTAGTTAGTTTTCTATTCTTTTCTGTTGATTATCAGTTAGCTTTCATCTTTAAAGTTTTCATACAAACCCAGTCTTGTATTGCTCCTGCAGCATAGGGAGTCCATCCCTGTGCTTGTTCCTGCAACATAAGGCCAGTTCACAGTTTGTGTTTCAGTCATAGCTATTATGGTTTCTATTTTAATCAAATCATAATTGAGTTAAAAGAACTTTGCATTACCTTCCTGTAGCGAAGATAGAATTCCTTTCAAGTATTTATTTTTGTTAAGTTTTGACCGAAACTAATTCTTAGTGCATATATTGCATGCTGTGCCATTTAAAGTATACATCCCCTGGTTTGACAAGTAAATGAACGTCCATAGAGAGATATTAGTCACCTATTGGAATGTTCAATTCCCAGGAAAGGTTTTATTGTGATTTTCATATTCTTTTGTGGGTGGGACCAACATGTGTCACATTATATGCTTCACATACTATAGGATTAAAACAAATTGAATTTAATGAAGTTTTGACCAAGTTAAGGTGGTTAGACATACGAGTTTTTATATTTTTTAAAAGTTGTAATAAAAAATTCATTATTAATTATTTACTAGGAAAAAAATTACAAAAAAATATGCATCACATCCAGAAATGAGTCCTCTACGTATATCTAAAATATTATAAAAAAATATTATCATTTTATTATGGTTAGGGTGGTCAGATAGACACCTACTTCTTATTTTTTCCCTAAAATTTAAGTACTACTGCATTGAAATTTCAAATTTTCACCAAATAGATTTCTTTTTCTTTAAAATAAACCTACCAGTTTAGAAACTAAATTCAATTTGCTGCAAATTCTATTCTTAAATATTTTTAAAATAATATAGATAACTTATTCAAATTTTTACATCAAGTTGCCTAACTCTGATTTTTCTATTTTTTTTGCCACTTAAGGGCGCCTTTTTTTCTAGCCCCCTAGGCGCCTTATTGGCCTTCCTTGAGCAATTTTCACTAAATTGAGCGTAACTTTTGTGTACAATATCATTTTTTAGAAAATGAGAAAATGTTGGAAAGATGATTCCAACACCGATCTAGTGTTGAAGGTGGTTTTTCTATATTTTTCACCAATTTTATTTTTGAGGTCCTTGACCTTAGATGAATCTTTTTTCGTTTTAGAGGGCATATCTTTTGACTAGGTGATCCTTTTTTTTCCATTCTTACGGCATTGGAAAGTTGGTTAAATACTCTACACAGATTTGAGGTCCATTTTTATCAAGGAGGCAATTGTGAAATTTGGTTTGTGCATGCACGCATTCTTGTTTTCTTGCACTAGGTTTACTTTTTCTCTCTCATTTATGGATATTTTGCATTCTATCCTTTGGAAATCATTGGGTATTGTAATAAATGAACTAATATAAAGTTCCATTAAGGAGATTTTTTGAAATAATAATCTGATTAGAGTGTAATTACACTTTAATCTTCATCTTGATTTTTTATGACAACTCGTATGGGTTGTATCTGGTTTCTTAGTTTCTTTTGGCCACATATTTCTCTTGCTTGAAGCATATTAGATTCACATCGATTCACACTTTAGATTTAGAGCCTATGGTTATTGATCTGCATTGGTTCACATCTTAGTTTGAGGACCACTAAATTTTTGGTTAATGTTCCAAAATCTTCATGGTACTTGCTCCTATGGATCAATTTTAGTCATAGTTTTGCATCAACATCGAGATACACAACTTCCAGATTCTTTCATCATATCATTCTCTCTTACGGGGGGCATCATTTTATCTACTATTTCTTAACAAATTCCAGGGTTGTTCTAGTTTGTGATTTTTCCTGTGTTCCATGGCATCAGGACTGTTGTTGCATTATTATTATTCTGCCTGATTCCTTCAATGACTCTCATTTGGTTTCTTGTAGACAGAAGTATATTTCCTTGCTTTCTAGATTTCGGTTCCAGCGTTACTCCACAATGTTCTTCCAGTGCTTCTTTGCAACAGGCCATCTCATTGATGGGGGGTTTTTTCCCACTGGGTTTTCTCTTCTTTTTCATTCTTGCATTTGTACATGGGTACCTGATTAGGCCTTTGTTTTTAGGACCCATCCTTTTCATCTTTGCATCATTTTCATAATAATCTACTTCTCCCTAAGTTGTACTTATGGGAGGGTGTTGGTGTAATTAATATTTAATTACACGTGCATAAGTTTACTTAGGTAATATTTTAATTCCTAGCTTATAATTGTCATCCTTATCTTGTCGACTATCTTTTTGCTCAAGATAAGATTAGGGTTATGCATACATTTCTTTTATAAAGAAAATTATCTAATGTAATTATTGAATTTTTGAATAATTTATCTACACATCTTCATGCAAATCTCTTGCCTTTTTCTATTTTTCTCTTCTATGGATGTCTAATCTTGGTTTCTAACACAATTCATTTGCATTCTTGGTTCCTAGTGTATCATTTTCATTTTTGTGATTCATTTGTCACTTTTTGGATGACATTGGATGTGATATATTTCATAAGTGTGATCTATCTCAACATATTACATTCCTCTTGGTGACCTAATGTGACACACTGCATCCCCTAAGTTGTGAATATACTATTATTTGGCTAGTCCTCTCTTGAAGACATTAGATTCAATGTTCCATAAGTGACTGACCTTGTATAAACTGAACAAGACTCCTTCAAACATTTTACATCTTATAATTTTGCACTTACATTTTTTATTTTTACATTCCTTTTTGCCACCTTGCATAACACAACTTGCATGACTATGGTGCATTTCTTTTTGTTCATAAACATTCCTTTTTCTTTTTGGTGCCTTGTTAAAGTTATCAAATAGGTATAACTTTGGCATGGTTGAGTGGGACACCCACCTAATGGCACAACTTTTCCCCATAGCCACCTTTGTGTTTTGTGAGTGTATACCAACTAGCATATGTATCTTACTTTTTGGGGGCTTTCTCACCTCATGGAAAAATAGTTCTATGGCCCCAAAGTCAGTATACAGTTGGGACTTCTCACCCCATAGATAGCTTGAAGTTCTTTGGCACCAAAGTGAGTGCACATTCTCTTTTTCAAAAAATTAGCCTATATCTCTTTTCATATCTTGTTGGATTGATGATCGAAGCTTCATCCAAATCATTTCAACACTTGTATATTCCTTTGTTCTTATGTTTATTTTTCCATGGGATCTTCATCCTGGGAGCTTGACCATCCGTCTTGATCCTTTCTATTCCATCTTGCTAACATAAGTGCATTTGAACCCTTCTCTCAATGTTCATGGCTACTTTAGTGTGAATTTGAAGCAGGTTCATCCTCTCACTAAAGTGGGGGCTAAATGTGCCATAGAAAAAATGTCCCTCGTAATTTGCATGGCCTTTTAGGTCTTCTTTCATGGTGTTGGAACTATGTTGCTTTGATTTTATGTTGTATCATGGCTTGAACATGCTTATTTAGGTACTAAAACTCAAAGAACGATGTCTTGTCAAGGTGTTGTGAAGTATTGTAATACATTTCTACATTCTTCTAGACTTTATTTAATGTAATTTACCTAAAAACTACCTTTTCACACATCAACCAGTCCTATTTTGAAGTGTTGTAAAGTATTATAACAAACTTTCACACTCTTCTAGACATATTTTCACTATTTACACCCGTCTCATGCTTTATTTTGTCTCTTTTATGCCCTCATATGACTTAATTAAGTGTATTTTTTAATGTTATCTTGACAAATAACATTAAACACAACATTTTTCTTGACACTTTTTTTTAGGTCCTAGGTGGGACCCATTCGCCATGGGTGGCCAATGTGTTCCCCTTGGCACCAAATTCAAAATATTTCTAATTTCCTTCCAAGATTTTATTCAAAATCACTTGATGTCAGCCTGTAATGTGGTATGAATGGATACTAAGACACAAGAATTGTATAAATAAGTGGTTTTCACCTCATTTTACATCACTTAAGTCATTCAAGAAATCTCCTCATTCACTTCAAGCATTCAAGCATTTTACATCAACAATTCAAGCACTTTCAAGCTGTCATTGACATTACTTCAGACTTGCATCATCAAGGGTTAGGTAATTTGATAGCACTTGCATGCTATGAGTTTATCTTTATCTTTCATTTCATTATCTTTTCAAGGGTTTAATTACAAAAAGTGGGGTTTGACCAAGGCAAACCTCTATTCACTAACCCCTAATCATTTTTCCCCTTTTGCTTGTTTGTTTGCAGCCCTTTGTTTGTAGATTTGAAAGGTTATTAGTTGTTGAAGACTAATTTTCAAGTAAACTAGGTGCTTCAAGTCAACTTAAGTCAAAATCAAGCTTGGAGAGAGTTATTTGTTCATTTTTTGCAAATTTGACTCCAGCAACCCGACAAGCAAACATTCTCAGATTTGGTGTTGTAGAGTTGTCTCCTAGTTTTGTAGGAATTTGGGGGAGGACTAATTCAGTGCTTGTGGCCAATGAGTCCCACCTTAGGACTGGAAACTTGATTTTTGTCAGATTTTAGATCCTAACAGATAGAAACAAGCTTCAGGGAGTTTTTCACTAGTAGGTGGACTGATTCGCCACCCTAGGCGAATGAGTCATAATGTGAAAAATTAGTAAAATTAATCAAAATCCAGAACACTCTAGAATCATCACACTTTTCCCAGGTGCACTCTATTTCATCCCATCTCTTTTTGTTCTCCATATTTCTTCATTGACATAGTTATTTGCATTTCACACTGTGTTTTCAAACAAGCCATAAATCTTAGTTTTGCAATCATTTTCAATCACCTAGATTAGTCAATTGCATTTATTTAAATTTTTTATATCACACACATCCTAATTTGAGTGATACATAAGCATTTTTGGCCTTGTCTCTCTCCATTTAGATGGAAAAATCTAGAAGTGCAAGAGTAGTCCATAGGGTCCCAAAAATCTATGTTTCATTTTGGTGAACCCGACTTTTGAACACTTTTAATTTTTTATTGTACTCACATATTGCATCTTAATTTCCATTGCATTATAATTCAATTAAAATATTGATTTGTTATTGCATTCTAGGACTTTTCATTTTGCATTAGTGAAAACTTCATCTATATTTCATTTTTGCATTACTTCCAATTGAAAAAATTCAAACTCTGCATTCCACATCTGAAAATTGCATCCTGTAAAGAAATTAAATCATCTTAAAATTTCTAAAAAACATTAAAAAAATTCATACTGGGACTCATTTGCCACCTAGGGAAAATCACTCCCTCTGCACTTGTTAACCAACACTTTTAGCATTTTTCTAGCATTTGTCTGCATTTCTATTTTTTGTAGTTAGATCTCCATTACAGTTAGCAACATTTCTCTTATTTTCATTTCAAACTCTTAGATTATCTTGCATTGGCCTTCACCCCTCCTTTGTGGTAAGTGCATGATTGTTTGGTGCCCCATTGATAATACGTTAGTGAGACAAAGTTCTAGACTCACGACATCTCCTGATAGCACTTTCATTGTAGATCTTGGGATCTCACAAGCTCCTACCCCTAGTATGCAAAATGGTGCATTAGGCCCTCACAATACCACTTCTATACCTTCACCTTTCCATCCAATGAATGTTGACAACCAAACCAATTCCCTCTCACAAGAAAAGGAAATTAATATTCATAAGGACTTTGCACATTTACAAAAATATTTTTCACTCGAAAACATTTCCACAACTGCCATACCTGCCATTGAGAATCTTCATCATTTTATTGAATATAATGACGGATTTCTAGTGATACAGAAAATTGTTGAGATTTACAATAAACATTCCTCTTTAAACATCCAATCTCTAACCATTCTTGTAAGCCAAGGAGCACCTCAAGTTCCTCCCCCTTCAACCATTGCTTCCATCCCAACTTATACGAATCCGCAAGTCCATACAACTATACATTAGGCTACTTATTTCTCAATTTCCACTAGCATTCCTACTTCCTTTGTGGCATCGCAAGTCCCTTCTACCACCTTCACACCTCTTACCATTCCTTTCACTTCCCCCAACATCACTTACACTCCCTCACCATTTTCCCTTCCACCTCAACCCACATACCCCGATGCTCTTCTTACATAGCTTCTCACTATCGTTTCATCTATGGAACATGAACTTTCCAACATCAGTCAAGCTCAATCTACTCCAACCACCTATCATGTCTGTAGTAGTCCCTTATCCTTAGAAATCTTACGTACCCCGATGCCACAAGGAATAGAAATGCCTCCATTTGAGAAATATGGAGGAAAAGGAGATCCTATAAACCATATTAATGCTTATACAACTTTGTGTAGTGACTTTTTCCTTGATGATAAACTTTTAGCAAAAAAATTTCCACGAACATTGAAAGAAACTACCTTAGAATGGTTTTCCAACTTTCCCAATCATTCCATTCATTCATTTAATGAATTGGTGAATGCTTTCATTAGTAACTTTCAAGTTCACATGACACCTAAAAAGACAATGTTCAATGTTATGAGATGTAGACAAAACTCGGATGAAAAGGTGACAAATTTCATCTCACATTATCAATCCTTATATGCTCAAATTGATGTCAAAATTCCTGATGCACATCTGTAGAAGATGTTTATCAAAAAATTTCATGCCAACCTTCAGGATAAACTCACCATGATGAAATTTGCTTCATTCATGTGTTTATGTACAAGCTTATGTGATTACAAAAATTTAGTTTCAAGTCGTGATTCACAATCCATTTCTAACTGAGGTTACACTTGAAAACTCTAATCAAAACGAAAAGAACACACAAAACTTCCACAAACCTAATAGAGGCCTTTTATAATTTAATCTACCTCCTCAACCTCAACCACAACCAACCCAGTCCATTTCAAATCAAGTGGCCTCTATTAGGGCAGTTGTACCTTATCATTATGGAGATTCAAACAAACATTTCACTACTTTACCCGATACCCTCCATCACACAATGAACCAATTAATCCTAAAATTCAACATAGGTAAAAAGGAAAACAAAGGCTAATGAAGGAAAGAAAAAGGACAATGAAGGAGAGCAAGGAAAGTGAAGGTGATTCGAAGAAAGAAAACGAAAGGGGGAGAAATGAGGAGGATATTTGAAAAAAATCAAAGTGTTTTTAAACGCTTTAAGTGTTTGTTTAACACTTCTTCACAAAATTGTTTATCTTTCATTTTTAGGACACTAATTTTTATTTGGGTTTAAAAAGAATTTTCAAATTCTTCTTGCAAAGGCTAAAATGAACTTTAGGATCACAACCTACTAGATTTTGTTTGGGATTAACAAATTGAACAAGGCAATTCCTCACACTTTATTTGGTGCTCTAAAAAATGAATCAAATCATTGCTTTGAAGGATAAAATGAATGTGTGCCCTTATTGTTTCGTAATTATTTACACAAAGTAATATCATCAAAAGACGTATGTGCTTCTCTCGCGCCTCACGACGATCTTGAGAATCAAAGGGCTTTTGGCGACATTAAGTTGCATAAATAATTGCCCATACACACTTTGATTTGGGTTTAAAATTGAACATCTTGTGTGAGTGTGAGTAGAGCATCATTGTGTATATTCTCTTTCTTTGAGTCGTCAAAGATTGATCGAGTTATGGATTTTGTCTTTTCTTGCTTTTGTTTATCCTAGAGGGCCTTCATTGGGGAAAAAGCACTCACCCAAGGGAACGACTTAACCGGTAACACTCTAATGCCAAGAGTATTTCTAGCCAGGATATAAATGTGGATATTGGAAGAAACACCAATATCACGCGGTTGACTCCAACAAGATTGATCCAAAAGGGGACTCTTGCCACGTTGGGTCAACTCCTATGAACGAAAAGTCCTTACCAAAACCCATGTGCTAGAATTGGCCAAAATCCTTAATCTATTTGTTGGTGCAAGAACGGTCGTTCTGAAGCCACCCCACACTTTTACGGTCTTTAGTAGAAATGGAAAACATGCCATGGGAGTTTCATGGGCGTTGATGCTTGGCTGCCCTATATAACTGAGTGCCGTGGAGGGGAGCCAATGGGGTCAAGCATCTAACCATTCGCTAAAGATAAGCGTAGCTGGACTTGTCCAAGTGGGGATTCAACAAATATTGTCTTACACATCCTTAGGGTTTGTACTTGTTCTTGGTTCAAAAACACAGTGCTTTATTCGAAAACATTTGCAAACAAACACTTAACAATATCATTCAAATTTCAAACCCTTTTGGAGACAAATTCCATTGACTCAATCCATATGTTATTACTTTCCCTTGGGATTCACATGCTTAGAGGTTTCTAAACATTGGATTATATCTCAATTTGTCTCCTTAAGTAAACAATAGGAAACCCTTGCCTTAAGTTAATTAAATTTCCACATAACATATCTTGTGGAGTTTGAAGAAATTAAAACATTGGACATCTTAGTTTGAAACTTTAATCAAAGAGAGTGTTTTTGGTAAAATAAAGACATTAAGAAAAGCTAAACAAAATGAACTTTCATATGTGTTGAAGACTCACAATTCCCAAAGAAAAAAATCATTGAAAATGAATGTTCAAAAGAAATCAATCCTTGGTTACAAAGGTCTTTAGGAAGCATTTGCATGCTCTTCAATACCTAGGTCTAGGAAAACAAAGTGTCTTTCTAGGTTCACCTAAGGATCAAAACAAATAAAACCTCTTTCATCCATCTTTCAAAACATCAAATCCATCTCACAAATCATTTTTTGTAAAATATTGAAATCATCTTTGATACTAGGCTTTGTGGCAAAAAAATCAAAATCATCCAAAAACATTGTGACCAAGTCCTTGAAAACATTTCTCAAAACACCTTTGGCTAGGAATGTGTAGATGCATCCTTTTGCATATACTTAGTCAAAGTTATCAAAATCATCTTGTCTAACTTAGTGTATGTGGATGAATCCTTCTTCATATACTTAGTGAAACTATCATCTCATTTGGATAAGTGTGGGTAGATGCATCCTTTCAGCAAAACTATGTCTTAGATCATTATCAAACATCTTAGGGTCCTTTTGTTCAAAATCCAAAACAAAATCAAAATCAAAATCAAGGAAAAAATCCGAAATCCAAAATCCAATCAAATCCAAGTCCTAAAGCCTAGTGTCTCATTCAAGATTTATCAAAAGCCAAAACATTCATATCATTCATCATCATATCATCACCTTTGATCCCCAAAAAGCATCCTAAAACTTTGACTTTGGCACATAAAATAGAGATTAATCCAAAAGACCAAGAGATTCATCTCCCATATTCTCGAAGATTGATCTCCATTTTATGGTTCTAACTAGATCTCAATACAAGAAGAGTATGGAAGCCAACAAAGAAACACCCGCTCAAGTGATCTTAGCCAAACCACTCCTGAAATGAATCCAATTGGGGATGGAAATCTCACAATTATCCTTCCAACATCATCGCAAAACCCACAAGAAGAAAACCAAGGAGAGGACCCTACTTTTGGAATGTCTTGCGAGGAAATGATGGAAATGCTCCAAAATCCGGATAACCATCGAATCATCAATGTCATGATGAGACTCAACCCTTCGTTATACATGCTTGAGTTAGAAAAACAAGGGGCAATTTTCCTTCAGACTTTGATGTGAGCACCATAGTGGAGACATCATTTCCACCAATCTCATCCACCATCCCCATCTCATCCACACCTCCATCCCAAAATATCATGCAAGACATTCCACAAATCACGACATTGATTGCTCCAACTCAACCAAATGTCACCAAGGGAAACACATTTCTCAATGCTCTTCAATCACATCCCCTTGTTAATAATCAATGTTTGGATGCAAACACCATATTGGAGCAAAAAATACCCCAAAAATCATTACACAAAAATGCTCCTCTCACCTTCCATCACAATCCATCATCATCATCTTTTCACGCAACACCTCAAACACCCCTTCTCACAAATTCGCAAGAGGAGGGAGATATGTTTGGGCTAGGGGGCATATTCGACACCACGACGTTTTCACAAATCACATTTCCACCTCTTCCGCCATTGCCATTATCATCCGCACCACTCCTTGGTCTAGGGCTTCCTCCCCTACCAAGTATCAATCAAACATACATCCCAACCATCAATCAAAGCATTGCACCAAACACTCAAAATTTGTCGTTGATATCACAACAACAAGTGACAAACACAAAAGTAATGGCAACACCATCAAACACACCCTTAATATCACAAATTATGGTCTCACAAGGACCAATCACATCAATACCATTATCCAACACACAAAATATCAACACAACATCATCATCTACCACCACCTCCACCACCACCAACGTTCACCACATCAAATCAATATGATGGGGCATTGAAAGCTTCTTTTCAAAGAGGATACCAACAATTTCAAAAACAAAAATCCATGCAACAAGCCACTTAGGCTGCACAAGCTGCAATACAAGCACAACAAGCCCAGACATTAATGCAAAAACAACAACAACAAGCCGCCCAAGCTACACAAGCATTGCAAGCACAAAGGGTCGCTCAAGCACAACTATTATTGCAACAACAAGCCGCACAATTGCAAGCAGTGCAAGCCCAAGCACAAGCTCAAGCACAAGCTCAATATCAAGCACAACAAGCACAAGCTCAAGCACAACTTCTTGCACAAGCAACACAAGTGCAGGCATATCAACAAGCACTAAAGCAATACCAAGAATGACAAGAAGTGGTAGAATTGGCAGCCCAACAACAAGCATTGTGGGAAAAACAACAAGCACAACAACAAGCATTGTTGGAACAACAACAAGTGCAACAACAACAAGATCAACAACAAGCATTGTTCATCCAAAAGAAAGTAGAAGCCTACTTCACCTGCCATAACATACTGATACCATTGAACAATGCACCGACCAACCTGTCCACCCAACCAATGATTGAAACACCTCAAAATACTTTCATCCCACCCCCTGATCCCCAAAATGATGTGATGACACAACTCAAGCTGCTCTCACAACAAGTGCTCGACCTTCAATTGGGGCGGACAACCAAAATGCAAAGCAACATGTATCCCTATCCATTTGATAGGAGCCTAGACATGAAAGCATTCCCTAAGGGATTTAAAATCCCCAAATTTGACAAGTATCGAGGGATGGGAGACCCTGAAGATCACATCAGGGAATTCCAGGTTCATTGTATGGAGGTTGCATATGACGATACTTATCTGATGCGGCTATTCCCTAGGAGCTTGGCAGGTCCTGCTATAGAATGGTTTTCCCGATTACCTTTAGGCATTAGAACATTCCAAGAAATCAGAGATGAATTCATTAGGAACTACTCATGTAACATCACAATGGATGTCAGTCTCGAAGAATTATATGCTCTAAAACAAGGAAATAATTAATCTTTTGCTTCATTCCTTCAACGATGGTGATCCAAGGCCAATCGGAGCAAGTGGACCATGCTAGAAGAACAACAAGTCTACATGATCATAGCCAACCTTGAAAGCCACCTGTCATTTCATCTCAAGGTTTAGGGAATCACCACATATGAGCAATTAATCTCCAAGGCGCTTAGCATCGAAAGAGGCCTTATAACCCAACCCTTTGAATCAACGTCATATCATGAACCGCAAAACAAACGCCCATCATCTAATTACAATGATAAACCTTGTACATTGGCAAGAAACAATAACATCACTAATGATGGCATCGTCGATGCCAAGGTGGTCATTAGTGGTCCACGCAAAAATACACCTGCACTGCAAATCCAACCACAATGCCAAAACACTCATCACACAACATACCAACCCAATAATCCCACCATCAATAACCTCAATGACCAAAGAGGACCACCCCAATGCAAAACTTATCCAAAACGTAAATACACCATTTTGGGGGAACCATTGGAGGACATAATGAAAAAGTTGATTGCCGAAAAACTCATCTAGCCTCCTACATTCGAAAACTACCAAGAACCCAATGTCAAACCCCCTTGGTACAATGAGAATCAACTTTTTGAATTTCACAAAATCAAAGGTCATACCATGAACAACTACATGAGACTCAAAAATATCATCCAAGATCTTATCAACAAGAAAATCATAAACGTGGAAACACCCATAGGAAATCAGGATCTTAAAATCTACACGAATCCAATGCCAAATCATGGCAACAAAGGGAATAAAAATGATAAAGGGAAGGGCAGTGTAAATCATGTATACGAAATAGTCATTGCTTCCCTAAATAGGGACTACATGGTCATTACCATCAAGGGCGCCCATGCCAAAGATTGTGGAGTCACCACAAGAGGTGGCAAAGTCACCATTGCAGGATCATCCCAACCAAATAGAGTCCCTACATCAAGAGCCATTCTGTATAGCTACAATGTTCTAGACCAAATCAAAAGAATGCCAACACACATCTCCATCATGGAGTTGTTAAAAATCTCATCAACACATAAAAAGATCCTTGAGGAAGCATTAGCCTCATCCATTATCCCCGCAGATCTTGATGTAGAGAAATTCCAAGCTATGGTCGAAAATATCATAACACCTAATCTCCTTACATTTTTCGACCAAGATTTCCCTACCCAACCATCTCACAACCGTGCACTTCACTTGGAAGCCATTGTAAACAAAAGAAAAATCAAAAGGGTCTTGGTGGATGGAGGTGCAGGTTTGAACATCTGTTCTCTTAGCCTCATCAAACAGTTGAAAATATCAGAAGATTCCATCGACAAAGGCAAGGGAATCACAATCAGAGCATATGATGACCAAGAAAGAGTGTCTCAGGGGACAATTAAGCTCTCTATCCAAGTAGGGCCAACACTCGTGGAAACCACATGTCAGGTCTTGGACCTTGAATTGTCATACAATATCCTCCTAGGATGCCCATGGATTCATGCGATGAAAGACATAGCATCAACCTTCCACCAATGTGTGAAATTCACACATAATGGACAAGAGGTTACTGTCCATGGAGATCTTGAGCCATTTTCATATTGCAAGAATCTTGAAGCCAAGTATTACAAAATTCCCCAACTGCCAAAAAATGATGAGGGACCATCCACACAATACATCGATCCCACCACTCTCGCATACACTTCTGTGATAGAGACACCCACCATTCCCACCATATCCGACATCAAGCTCATCATCCAGGAGGACGGTTGTGGAAGTTACAGGCTCCCTAACAATGCTTTTGTGATAGGAGAGTTACCACAATCTCCTAGATCACAAGGATGCCCACAAGAAAATCAAGCTTCCACATCACAAACGTATCCTGAGGATTATCCTGAATTCACAAGATGGGGAGACCTTGGTCATGAGGTCATTGAAGCAAATCCATCTCACATGTTGTATCAAGATGAAAGATCGGAAGCTAATTTACCAATGGACGATAGAAGCAAAGGCCTACACATGATGCTTGCAATGGGCTATGACTGAAATCAAAGACTGGGACAAAATGACAATGGGATCATAATAGCTATCATGGCAGAGACACGACCCATAACAAATCTTGGTCTTGGATGTGCCACTCTGAGAATAACCATATGTGGTCGAAGTCCTCTGGTTAGAGCCACTAATGTTTCTCCTCAGTCAGTACTAGTACAAGTACACTCACCAACAGTCACAGGTAGGGACACACATAATTTTATAACTGAGCCCTATATTAGTAGCGATGATGAAGATACCTTATCCAATTTACCTAGGCTATTAGAAGATACCACCTTGTGTATGATTAGTACCATATCCTTTGAACCAGATAGTCAAAATCATGAGATTCGTTTAGTCTACCCCCAACTAATCAACTATGACCAATGAGGACCACCAGTTCTCGATACATTCGAAAATGATGAAGCGCTCTCAGAATTCATAGGATTGAGGGATAACATTCCAGATAGAGATCACAAGGTAGGATTTATAATGGATTTGGACACACATGCCTATTATGGGGAAATGATTGAATTTCCTTCAGTTGCAAAAGTGAAACTAAGAATCATATCCGGGTCCTTGAGTGAAAACCACACCGTGGCACTCTCTGACAAGAAAATAGTAAAAAGAAAGGATGTATCCAATGGTGAAAACCTCTCTGAGGCACCTAAGGATGAAGGATTCAATCTTCCACTAAGAGCTATTCATCAAGAGAAGTCAACAGTCTTGGCCAAAAAATGTAATCCATTCAACCTAGGAATAGAGGAGACCCCACATATCACATTCTATGCAGAATCACTATTATTAGAAGAACAAGAGCTCCTAGCAGCATTCCTAAGAGAAAGACAAATAAACTTCACATGGAGTTATGCTAATATTCCAGGGCTTGATTTAGAGATAGTGGTTCATCACTTAGTGGTGTATCTAGAAGCAAAACCTATCAGACAAAAGCTCCAAAAAATGCATCCTCAAATCACCTTATTGGTCAAAATGGAGCTCAAAAAGCTATTAGATGGAGGATTTATCTGACCAATTGATTATCCAAAATGGGTGTCAAACTTGGTACCTTTTTCGAAACCTGAAGGAGCCATTAGAATTTGTATGGACTTCAGAGATTTGAACAAGGCATGTCCCAAGGATGATTTCCCCCTTCCTAATATCGACATGATTGTAGACATGACAAAAGGACATGAGATGCTATCACTAAAGGACGGATTTTCAGGATACAACCAGATTATGATACCAAAAGAAGATCAACACAAGACGGCTTTCACTTGCCCATGGTGGACCTACTATTTGAACATGATGCCATTCAGCCTAAATAATGTAGGAGCAACCTATCAAAGGGCCATGACACTAATATTCCATGATATGATTCACAAAATAGTCAAATACTATGTCGACAACATCCTAGCAAAGTCAAGAAAAAGAAAAGATCATATAGCAACCCTAAGTGCTATCTTTGATGGACTGGAGGAATACAAAGTCAGACTAAATCCCAAGAAGTGCGTCCTCAGCATACAATCAGGTAAACTGCTAGGATACATAGTGTCCATGACGGGTATCGAGGTGGATCTGGAAAAAGTAAAGGAAATCCTTGAGATGGAAGCACCAAAGACATGAAAACAACTGAGAGGTCTCTAAGGAAGACTTCAATCCATCTGACGATTCATAGCACAACTGGCAGACAAGCTGAATCCATATTCTAACCTACTCCACAAGGGGGTAGCATATAAATGGGATACAAAATGCGAAGAGGCATTTAACAAAATCAAGGAATATCTACTGACACCTCCAGTGTTAATGCCACCTATCCCAAAGAAGCCATTGATCTTATATGTGTCAGCAACAGCAGCAGCCCTTGGAGCTCTCCTAGCTCAGCATGATGAAAATGGAATGGAGAAGGCTATCTACTATATCAACAAAACAATGGTCAGTCATGAGCTGAATTACTCATTCATCGAGAAAGCTTACCTCACTATAGTGTTTGCATCCCAAAAATTCAGACATTACATGTTGGCACACAAGATAAAGCTCATTGCAAAAATTGATCCCCTCAAGTATCTCCTATCAAAGGAAATACTCACAGGCAGAATGGAAAAGTGGGTAATGATATTGTCAAAGTACAACATTGAGTATGTTGAGCAGAAAGCCATTAAAGGTCAAGTTATTGCAGATCAACTAGCAGAGGCACCTATTTATGCGGAGAATCCTCTTGTATCTGAATTTCTAGACAAATCCATTTTTAAACTCAACGTAGCAGACCACTGGAAACTATACTTCAATGGTTCATACACGCAACATGGATCAGGAGCTGGTGTCTTCTTCATCACTCCACAAGGGGATTGCATACCGGAGTCATACAAATTGGCATTTCCTTGCACCAACAACATATTGGAATATGAGGCTTTGACTATAGGTTTCAAGATAGCAGTAAAATGGAATATCATAGCTCTCAAGGTATATGGAGACTCTCAGTTGATCATAAATCAAGTCAATAATGAATATCAGACCAAAGATGATAAGCTCACTCCATACAAGAAATTGGTGGAGACTTTAAAGGAATCCTTCATTGACATAACATTTGAGTAGATTCCAAGAACCAACAATAGAGCAGCAGACACCATGGCTACAATTGGGTCTCTATTAGACATCCCTCATAACATGCCGAAATATGAATTTTTGATTGAGCAGCTTCTCATCCCCACATTTGAGGTACCAGAATTAGAATATGTGTGTGAAATCATTGATCCTGGTGATCCTTGGTACCATGAAATCTACACATATCTTCACATAGGAGTCATACCCGCTAACCTACCATCAAGCCTAAAATGAACCTTTATCAAAAAGGCATCCAGATTTGTCATCCTAGGTGATACCTTATACCATAGAAGCATAGAGGGTACTATACTGCGCTGCCTAAATGTTGAGGAGGAATTAACCGCTCTAACCGAGGTTCATAACGGTATCTGTGGCTCACACTCGAGCGGAATAACCATAGCCAAGAAACTACTAAGGATGGGGTATTATTGGGCCACAATGGAGCGAGAAGCACATGATCATGCTAAAAGGTGTTTACAATGTCAGCAGCATGGGGACCTCATCCATGCTCTAGCTCAAGAGCTTCACCCGATCATCACACCATGGCCCTTTTCACAGTGGGGACTTGACCTCATTGGGAAAATCTCACCCGCCTCATCCAATGGCCACAAATTCATTATAATTGCAACTAAGTACTTCACCAAGTGGGTGGAAGCCATACCCATGACATATATCACTGGGAAGAAAATATCAAAATTTATCCTGAACTATCTCATCTGTCGTTACGGTGTTCCACAAGCCATTATCTCAAATAATGGGACATCATTCAAGAACCAAGAGGTTTGTGACTTGTGTGAGAAATTCAAAATCCAACATCGCTTCTCCACCCTATACTATCCCCATTGCAATGGCCAAGCAGAAGCCACGAACAAAACCATCCTCAAAATCCTCAAGAAAATAGTCAATGACGCAGGTCGTGACTGGCACTTGTAGCTTAATCCCACCCTCTAGGCTTATCGAACTAGCATCCGCACACCCAATGGTGCCACCCCCTTCTCCTTGGTCTATGGATTAGAAGCCGTACTCCCCACCGAGATCGAGATCCCATCCCTCAGAATATCATTACAAAACCTCATCACTAATGAGGAATACTGGGTGTCAAGACTAAATGAGCTGGAGTTACTGGATGAGAGATGCATAGATGCTTTGAATCAACTACAAGTCTATCAAAATAGACTCAAACGAAGGTACAACAAGAAGATCAGAAGCAGGACTTTCCAAGTCAGAGAATTGGTCATAAAAGAAAATCAGAAGAATGTCTCGAATCCCAGCAGCAAAGGAAAGTTTGAACCCAATTGGTTAGGGCCTTTCATCATCACAACAAGTTATAAATTAGGGGCATATCAACTATCAACACCCGAAGGGGAACCTCTGCAAGATCCCATGAATAGCTCCTATCTCAAAAAGTTTTATGCCTATTTCTTTCAAGGTATAGAACCAAAAAATTTAGAAAAAGTCCTGAAAAAATGATTACTCAGAAAAAACTTGGCAAACAGGCATCTTGGTAACAACAAAAAAATTGAAAAACCAAAAAAAATCCAAAAAAAATAGAAAAAGGATAAAAAAAATTGTCCTCTAGTGAAAACCACTTTGGTGGCACTTTGGGCAAGTACCTTGGTGAAAACCTGGCAAACATGCACCTTGTGTAAATAAGCACTGTCCATCCACCAGGATCTTTATGGCTTGATTTGCATCATCCATCCATTTCACTTCCATCATCCATCACATTCAAGTCTCCATCCATCACACATCCATTCGTATCCGCACCATAGCTTGGTTCTATGTTCGTATCATGATCCCTCTTAGTACTACTCGACCCATCCTGAAGGTCAGCTTGTCCCGCCTTTATTGGAGTAGTCTATTACATCATGCTGGGGGCACATTCTCATCAGATCAGATTCGTGTATGGTCTTAAAGTCCTCAAAAATTAGAAAATCCAAAAACATCAGAACATCAGAAAATCCAAAAACATTCAAAACATATCAAAATAGAAAAATAGGTCAAAAAGTCATTCAAAAAACCAAAAATAGGGTCATCTTGTCAAACTACGTCATCCCTGAGCTTGAACGTAGGCAAGGTTGATCTTTGATCCCCCGAGACATTTAGGTCAGTCCTATAGGAGTTTTTCATAATAATCTGACATCTCATCATGTATATCATCATCTGCAAATCAGTCAAGTCCCCAGTCGAACTACGTGGTCTCTGCGTGTATAACGTAGGCAAGGCTAATTTTTTGATCAGCCCCTGAGGCCCCTAGGATAGGTCTTTAGGTTAGTATCTTTGTCAAAATCTCAGAAAATCCCAAAAACATTGGAAGACCGAAAATCAAAACATTTGTAAAACCTCAAAAAATACCAAAAACAACCTCAAAACATTGCAAAACATCAAAAACATCCAAATATTTTGAAAAAAAAATTCCATCCGCCTCATCTCGCTTGCACCCGCAATAAACACCACTCATAATAAATTTATCTTCATTCTCAACCTTTGGTGAAACAATTAGAAACAAGTCTAGCAGCTTAAAAGAGTAAAAACTCAAAAGCATCAAGTCTCAAGTTTCAGTCAGTATGTAAACAAGTTGGTCAAGTCTTTGTGTCGATAGTCCATCATCCAAACAATCCCATATCAATCATCTGATAACATCATGTCCTAGGATGAATCCTTCCTACAAGGGGCATTATTTATCACAAAGAACACTTTGGATAAACGAGATGGCATGCCACCATCCACAAACATGTCCTAGGATGTATCCTTCCTACAATGGGCATTATCTTTTGGCAATAAGTTTCTATTCTTATCCTTAAAAACACATTCCCTTTTGGTTAGCTGTATTGAAGAACATCGACTTGTTTGTGTGCTTTATCTTTTTCTTTTAACTTATCTTATTGCGCTCAGTCCAAGGACCTCTCGGTGATATCCGAATGAAGGATTTAGAGAGATAGGAATGGGGCAATGATCATTATTCTTTTGTCTGTTGTGCTTGTTGGATGTTCTTGTAAAACAACTTGGTGAATACTTTCTTTGTTAGATATGTATAGAGGATTTTTTGGATGGCTTGTTGACTATTGCATTGATTGGTTATACCTTTCCATGTTTTGGTCTGAGGTGTTTGAATCTTATAAAGTGCATCCTAGCAAGGTTTTTGTATGTCAGGTGTGAACAGGAATACTCCTGTCTATTTGTTGAGTCAAAGTCCATCACACTAAGTACAATGCCATCCTGGTCCTTTATACCTTGATGCATTGTACTTAGGCGTGTTATCAAACATAAAGTAAGTGACCCTTTGAAAACACGAATCCTTGATAAGCGAATCATCTATCTATCGTCATCATTTCTCATCATCATCTCTCATAATGTTGGCTTGTTGGATCCTCTTGTCATCATCTAATTTCTTCATTTTCCACACTAACATCATAGCATGAATAGTTAGTCATCATCACCAATGCATCCATCATGCATCCATCATGCATCCATCCTGCATCCAAAAAATTGTCAGCATATCATATATCATTCATATCATACATAATAGGAAACATTGATCATTTCACATGCATTGCATTTGCATCATCATCATAATATAGATCTATTAGTCTAAGTATCTGCATAAATCATACATTTGCATAATCACAACATATCACATCATCAATCTCATCCATCTCATATCATATCATCATTTAAGTTGTTTAGGATAATATAGATTTGTTATTCTACGCATCTTGAAATCATCTCATTTGCATCATCATCCATAACCATCCATTTTGAACCTCTTTATCACGAGATCAACCCTCAAATCAAGTCTTTTTTCTCAATCTCTTGACGAGGCAATATACAAGAGTACTTCTTTCCATTGGGGCATTCGAAAAATCAGATTTTTTTTTATTTTGATCGTGGCAAGTTTATTCTTTGAACCAATGCAACAAGTACATTGCTTCAAAGAGGGGAAAAATGTAGACATACAAAATTAACACTATGCATTCAATCAGGTTCATTCATTAACTAAACTAGATTTCACATTAGGTCCATTCATCAATTAATCAGGTTCACTTTCATCCATTTTTAGGTAATCTCATCTCCTAAGGTCATTTATTCAAAATCAAATAAACATTATCATCAACCTTTTAATAAATCAAACATCCATTTAAATCAAATCCAAAATCATATTCCATCATTTTCTAATTCAAATAAATCAAATATCAAAGTCCTAAAAGTCAAACTCACCTAATCACCATTAAGCTAACCTAATCCTAATTAGCCTAACCTAACCCACCCACTTGCATCCTCTAGATATCTCCACTTGCACAAATAAATCAATTTATTGATTTATTAAAACTCTCATTTTCACTCAACATGGCCCTCAAATTTCAAAATCATGACAAGTTGATTTGTCCCTCCAACATTGCATTTATTGCTCTTTTTCTTGTCCCCCTCTCTAAATCTATTGCCAAATTTGAATTCAAATTCTCCCTCTCATGGGCACAGTTCCCAAATCTTGCACATCCATTGGCCTATCACCACTTGACAAGTGGCCTATTCTCATTGGTGGATCTTTAGTCCCACATTCACCCTCTTGGCCAATCTCTCATCAAGAAAATCTATAAAATAAGGCCTTAAACCTCATCAATCCATCTACAACTTGGATGTAAGGTTACTCTCTTGGTTTGAGAACTCATCTTGCTCTTCATCCTATTTTCATTTGCATCATCTTAAGCTTTGATCAAGGATTGGGAAAGGGTCACTTGCACATGTGACACCAATCCACTATGGAATAGGTGACTTGTTATTGCTTTCCTAATGCTTTAGTTCTTTTGTCATGTATTGCATTTGGAAGCCTTTACAAGCTATTTCATAGGAGCATTTTGATGGATTTGTGCAATACTAACCCATGTTGGAGATGTTAGTATTTGCAGATTTAAAAGATGCTCACAGATAATTAAACCAAAATGATGAAATAATTGACTAAAAAAATGCAAAAATGGAGTAGATTACCTTGCAATGATGATTGATCTTGGGTGTTTGCAACATAACGTGAAGATTCAGCTCTTGAATGTCCTTAGAAGCTCAATTGAAGACTTGCAATGAGAAAGCCCTAGTTTGCCTGACTTGTGATAGAAGATAGATGAAGAATGGATACTTGAATTGATGAGAGAGATTAATAGATGTAAAATGAGGATAAAAACACTAATGTATAGTCAATTGTGCCTTAGTACCCATTTATACTACATGACAGGCTGACATGAAGTAAAAATAAACTTTAAACCTCACTTTTTCCTGCTCAAGGATCAAAATGGGGGCCAAATAGGACTCATTTTCCAAGCATGTTGAATGGGTCCCTCCTAGATATGACTCATTCACCAAGGATGGAAAATGGGTCCCACAAAGACCATTCCAACCCCTATGAAGCTTCGGAGATAGGAATTAAGGTTTAGAATGTTATCTTGTCGAGTGTTTGATCAATTAAAGCTTTCAGATGCACAATATGGGTAAAATAGGACATGTTAGTGATGATGTAAATGTTGAATAGGGCTTGGGACACATAAATCAATGTGAAAGTGTAATTAAATGTACTTTAAAACACTAAAATAAGGTCCACATAGCCTAGAAATGCACAACAACCAATGTAAATGTTTAAATCAAATTACAACACTAGTTTATCATTAAGTTTATGTTAAGATCTTTCTAGATTGATGAAATCATGTTATTAAATATGTTGAACTAGGAAGAAATAGGTTAATTAAGTCTAGAAAAGTGTGAAAACATATTACAAAACTTCACAACACCTTTACAAGATGTCAATAAACACATGTTTGATTTGTAAGGGTCCAAGACCTAGTGTGGACACATAAAATGCCTCACAACACTAGATTAGGGCCTCATTAAGTCTAATTAATCTCATGTCAAGCAGCGGGTCCAAATTTTGATGGCACATGTTAATTCAAATAATGAACAATGTGAGACAACTCGTATTGTTACCCAAGCTAGTCCTATGGATAACCTTGTGGCTACGATAGATGTTATCCCTCGCAAGGGCCAAACCACAAAATCACTTGATTTTACTTTTTTCTACTAAAGAAACATTTCAAAAGCTTCTTGATGATCCTCTGTACATAGCTGGCTAAATATATGATAAGCCGACTAATGTGATATTAATAGATCCTACTTGTGGTGTGAATGTGATCACAAAAGAGTTTTTGGTATTTCACAAACTATATCAAGATGATTATAATAAACCCACTGTATGGATTAAAACACATAATGGTTTTGCATTCCCTATGATTGGATCGATCATTCTACCCTTACAATAGGACCTAAAACTTTGGAAGTAACATTTTCAATTATTCCATAGTCTGACCAATTTCATTTGCGTCTAGGCCTCCCATGGCTTCGCTCAATTAAAGTGGTCCCATTAGTTGTTCATCAGTGCATGAAATTTTCCACATGAGATAGCCACCATACACCATAGTGACTTTAATCATTTATCTTCCAATGGTAACTTCTCATTAGAAGCCTTCTGGCCTAAATCAATAAAACCTATAACCCCTCATAAGGACTTCTTTTTCATAGCCTATGAAAATTTTAAAACCAAAAGGATAGCTAAATTGTCCCTTCAGAACTTATCCCTAGCAACCTCTACACATCCTATCATACATGAAACCATGCTTCAACCTGAGTCTGACATTGATCAAACTATACAACCTCCTAAACAATCGCCCCTTGATATTTCCCCACCATCATTTAAACAACCAAGGGAATATGAAACAATCCATACTTAGCCTCCTCTCCTTAAAAAAGTATACAAAGAAAAAGAGAAAGTGGTTGATCCCTCCTCTTCGGTTTCTTCTTTTCTTCCCTCTTCAGAAGTAGAAGAACCTATGATGACTCAATTCGCTCTTGCACCTCGAAAACTCCAAAACAGAAATAAACGAAACCGCAGTGCTAGGGAAGGAAGGCATCATCGTCGTCTCCTCACTCATGAATCTCACATAGAAGAACATAACAAAAATCAACCTTTAAAATTGATAGAAGTAATAGATAACCACCCTCCTTCTTCTAACCTGCCACAAGACAATGCAATACAACAATCACAGCAAATTGAACCAATCTAACAACCTCAAATTTTCATACATACATCTTTGTAAATCATCGTTCGTCCTCCTATTGTCATTAATCTTGATAATGATGGTGATGGTGATGATGATTCAAAATTTTCCAAAATTGATGAAAAAGCACATAATGATTTAAATTCTTTATTTTCATCCACAATGAGCTTAAATGATACATCCTCTCCACCAAGTGATGACCTTGGTACAACTCCTAGTTCGATGCTTGTAATTATTCCTTTGGATAATCAATTGCCCTCGCATTACACTAAACATGATTGGGAGGTGTATGACCTATTAGATGGTTGACTTGCATTCACCTAAACAACCTTTTTACTTTTCTCTTTTTATTTTATGTTCATGTGTGTATTGTGTTCCCCTGTATCATGTGTTTGATGTTCTCTGTCTTTGTACACTTATTCTATTCATACCTCTATTCTTCTATTCATTGTGCATTGTCTTTTTTTTTGGTGTTTTCCTTTTGGAGATGATGCAAAGCATAGAGATTCCCTATGTATCTTCCATGTTGACCCACAATGGTCCTTATTTTTTTCTCTTTTTGTTTTTGTGTTTTCCTTTTGGGGATGATGAAAATTTTATTCTTTAATTTTAATTTAATAAATAATTATTATTTATTTTCTATTAGAATTATGACTAAAGTCTGATTGATAGGCTAATTGAAAAACATCTATAACTTTCAAGCGGTATCACATTTTGAATTTCACATTCTATGCTTCACATACTATAGGATTAAAAAAGAAAAATTAAATTTCATGAAGTTTTCAAGTTAAGGTTCATGTTTTATATTTTTAAAAGTTGTAATAAAAATCATAATTAATTATTTATTTGGAAACAAATTACAAAAAATATGTATCACATCGAACATGAGTCCTCTACTTATATATAAAATCTTATAAAATAATATTATCATTTATTATGGTTAGGGTGGTCAGAGACACCTACTTCTTATTTTTTCCCTGAAATTTAAGTACTACTACATTAAAATTTCAAATTTTCACCAAATAGATTTTATTTATTTTTAAATAAACCTAGTAGTTTAGAAACGACATTCAATTTTCTATAGATTCTATTCTTACATATTTTTTAAATAATATAGATAACTTATTCAAATTTTTATGTCAAGTTGCCTAACACTGATTTTTCTGAATTTTTTGCCACTTAAGGGCATGTTTTTTCCATGATGATCCTGCACATACCCTTTCCTTTGTTCTCACTCTCTTTGTGTCATTCTTCCAGTTTTATGTGCTTTGGGGAATGCTGATAGTTTTGAGCTCTTTCATACAAAAAAATTACAGCAATGAACATACTAACCTCAAATCCACATATCCCTCATGTGTTTGGTGTATTTTCTTTTCTAGGGGGGGAAATCCATTTCTTTATTTTCTTTTTTTCTTGACATAGTGCAACCTAACTTCAAAACATATGACTTCACATAGGGCTTTCCATGTTGGCTCTCATGTCTTGTTTTCTTGTTACTATTTTTTTTTCTTTTCTTCTCAATTTTCAAGTAATTGCTCACAGAACGATGTGTAGAAATTTCTTTAAAGTGGGGGGCATACATTACCATAAATTCATTTTCATTCTTGGTTCCTAGTGTAGCCTTGTTGCTTTTGTGATTTTTTTGTCACTTTGTGGATGACATTGGATGTGATGTCCTTCATAAGTGTGATCTATCTCAGCATCTTACATTCCTCTTGGTGGCTTGATGCGGTGCACTCCATCCCCTAAGTTGTGAATATAATATTCTTTGATTAGTCCTCTCTTGGAGACATTAGATACAATGTTCCCTAAGTGACTGACCTTACATAAACTGAACAAGACTCCATCAATGATTTTACATATTACATTTTTGCACCTACATTTTTGCATTTTTACATTCCTTTTTGCCACCTTGCATGACTGTAGTGCCTTTATTTTTGTTCATAAACATTCCTTTAGCTTTTTGGTGCCTTGTTAAAGTTATCAAAAGGGTATAACTTTGGCATGGTTGAGTGGGAATCCCACCTAGTGGCATGAATTTTCACCATAGCCACCTTTGTGTTTTGTGAGTGCATACCAACTAGCGTATCTATATTAATTTTTGGGCTTTCTCACCTCAAGAAAAACTAGTTTTGTGGCCCCAGAGTGAGTATACAATTGGGCCTTCTCACCACACAGATAGCCTAAATTTTTTTGGCCCAAGAGTGAGTTCACATTCTCTTTTTCAAACAATCAGCCTAGATCTCTTTTCACAACTAGTTGGATTGATGATCAAAGCTTCAACCAAATCATTTCAACACTTATGTGTTCCTTTGTTCTTATGTTTAGTTTTCCATGGGATCTTCATCCTGGGGGCTTAATCATCCCTCTTGATCGTTTTCATTCCATCTTTCTAACATAAGTGCATTTGAACCCTTCTCTTGATGTTCATGGCTACTTTAGTGTGAGTTTGAAGTAGGTTCATCCTCTCACTAAAGTGGGCGATAAATGTGTCATAGAAAAATGGTCACTTGTAATTTTCATGACCTTTTAGGTCTTGTTTCATGGTGTTGGAACTATGTTGCTTTGATTTTATGTTGTATCATGGCTTCAACGTGTTTATTTATGTACTAAAATTCAAAAAATGATGTCTTGTAAAGGTGTTGTGAAGTGTTGTAAGACATTTATACATTCTTCCAGACTCTATTTAATGAAATTTACATAAAAGCCACTTTTTCACACATCAAAAAGTCCTATTTTGAAGTTTTGTAAAGTCATGTAACAAACTTTCATGCTCTTCTAGGCATATTTTCACTATTTACCTCCTCATGGTTTATTTTGTCTCTTTATAACCTCATATGACTTAATTAAGTGTATTTTTTAATGTTATCCCGACAAATAACATTAAACACAACATTTTTCTTGACACTTGTTTTTAGGTCCTAGGTGGGACCCATTCGCAATGGGTGGAGAATGAGTCCCCTTTCGCCCCAAATTCAAAATATTTCAAATTTCCTTTCAAGATTTTATTCAAAAGCATTTGATGTTGGCCTGTGATGAGGTATGAACGGATACTAAGGCACAAGAATTGTATAAATAAGTTGCTTTCCCTCATTTTACATCTCATAAGTCATTCAAGCAATCTCCTCATTCATTTCAAGCATTCAATCATTTTACATCAACAATTCAAGCACTTTGAAGCTGCCATTGACATTACTTCAGACTTGCATCATCAAGGGTTAGGTAAGTTGATAGCACTTGCATGTTATTAGTTTATCTTTCTCTTTCATTTCATTGTCTTTTCAAGCGTTTAATTAACAAAAGTGGCGTTTGACCAAGGCAACCCCTTATTCACTAACCTCTAATCATTTTTCCCCTTCTACTTATTTGTTTGCAGCCCTTTGTTTTCATATTTGACAGGGTATTAGGTTTTGAAGAGTGATTTTCAAGTCAACTAGGTGCTTCAAGTCATGTTAGGTAAAAATCAAGCTTAGAGAGAGTTATTTGTCCATTTTCTACATATTTGACTTCGATAACCCGACAAGGAAACATTCTCAGATCTGGTGTTGTAGAGTTGTCTCCTAGTTTTTTAGGAATTTTGGGGAGTACTAATTTTCCACCTATGGCGAATGAGTCCCACCTTAGGAATAGAAACTTGAATTTCATCATATTTCAAATCCGACAGATAGAAATTAGTTCCCAATAGTTTTTCACCAGTAGGTGGACTGATTCGCCACCCTCAGCGAATGAGTCCCACTGTGAAAAATTAGTAAAATTCATCATCATCTAGAACAATCTAGAATCATCACACTTTTTCTAGGTGCACTCTATTCCATCCCATCTCTTTTTGTTCTGCATATTTCTTCATTTACATAGTTATTTTCATTTCACACTGTGTTTTCAAACAAGTCATAAATCTTAGTTTTGCATTCATTTTTAGTCACCTAGATTAGTCAATTGCATTTAGTTAACTTAATTTACATCACATCACATCACACAGATGCTAATATGAGTGAAACATAAGCATTTTTTCCCATATCTCTCTCCTTTTAGGTGAAAAACACTAGGAGTGCAACAGTAGTCCATAGGGTCCCAAAAATCTATGTTTCAATTGTTCAAACATATTGTACTCCTTTCCACTTTTTGAAGGAAAATGAGGGGGACCTTATAAGATAGGATTAGTCAATGGGGAGGATGTTAAAGGTATTTTTCTTGGTTGTAGATTGTTCCTAGTGTTATATGTATCAACAATGGTAGTAGAAGTTGATTGTTGCAAAGCATTGTTCTTAGGTAGGTAAAGGATAATTTTAGGTTTATTTTGATTTTTTTTTTTGTATGATGGTTGGTAAAGAATTATAAGATTCTTATGGTGACCCACGGGGTATGTAGGAGGTCCAATAGTCAAGAGGGGTCTAATGGACACTTGTGTATTCATAACCTCAATAGTCTTGGTTTGATGTATTTCTAATAAAGGGAAATCTATAATCGCGTTTTTAGCATCACCTAAGTAAGCCACACTACTATTGTTGTCAATTTCTTGCACCATGATATCCTCCCTAGGAGGAGAGTTTTTAGAAGAAGTACAAACCAAATTTTCTTGACATTCAATGATTGGTTCTTCCAAGATGACTTCATCACAAGTAGGGAAATGATCAATGATTGAATTGTCTTTCTTAATAAGGGTTCCCCTAGGTAAAGGGGGACAACTAAGATTCTCATGACTTTCATTGATCAAAGTATCTTCTTCACAACTAGGAGAGATACTAGGAGAAGAAAAAGTATGATTTTAATTATCATTTATGATTTCATTCCTTTGTTCCCTAATTTCTCCCAAAATAGGATAGGTAGGGGAAGGAACATAAAGAGGATTGTTATAGAATTTAAAGGTTTGATCTTCTAACACCATCATATCCTCATCATTTACAATCTCATCCATTTTCACTACATCATTCTCACAAGCAAAGGGGGAATGGAAATTAGGTAAGGTGATGTTTAGAAATGTGTCTATGATGTCATTTTGTTATGCTATATAATATCCTCCAATGTAGGAGAGTTTAGAGAAGAGGAGCTTTCCACAATGTCATGATTCTCAATGAGTGCATCTTCTAACATTGAAATACCTTTTTCACATGTAGGAGAGGTATTAGGAGAAGAGCAAATATGATCATCAGGATTCTCTATATTTCCATCTTATTCTATCACATCATTCCCACAAATAGGATAGATAAGGGGGGTTTAGGTTTAAGACAAGCATTACCATTTTCACTCTCTTGTACTAAGAGACTCTCATAACTAGGGATTGTATTGAATGAATGAATAACATGTTTATTCACTACCTTTTTCTTTGTAAACTTGGAAAAGACCAAAACAAATATATTTGAACAACTATCTATGCAAACTTAAAATGCAATGTAAAGACTTAGAATGAAATGCAATTTTTAGATTTCAAACTATGCAATGAATTGGAACTGAAGTGTTGTAAATGCAAATTTGGAATTAAGCAATGCATGAAATGAACCACTTTAAGCTATATTTAGTAAAATGCATGAAACAGAAAGTCAACCCACTAAAAAAAATAACAAATGGAAACAAACAAAAGTGCATAAATAAGGTATTTAATGTTGTTAAATGTAGTTTCAGATGTGCACTAGGACTAATTCGTCGAGAGGGGCGTATCATTTATGATGAGGTTTTTTTCAAAATTTTCAAAGAATTTTAAGTGATTTCTATGATTTTTAGTTTGTATGATCGGTAACCTAAGTGTAAATATAAATTTTAGATGGTTTTCAATGATTTGAGATGCAAAAATGCAACCTACATGTAGTTTCACTAATGCAAGATTTTAAAGACCCTAGATGCTAATTAACTAATACACAATGCAATGCAATGTTAATAAAAGAAAGATCTAGAATGACGATGCACTCCAAATCAGAATACAAGGTATTCTAAATGCAAGTTCACCAAAATGAAACATAGAAATTTGTCGCCATCGGGGTTTTAGGACCTAGCGCAACAAGCTTTCTGTACTCCACATTCAAGGATGCCTTAGAGATCTCAATCAAATGATGGTAATGGGAAAAACGCATATACTAAGGGACTATCCTAGGGTGTGTATACAGATTAATGACGGGTTCACCACCAACCTAGGGCTTGGGAAAATGTATGAAATGGAAGATCTAATGATTGAACTCAATGATGCAAGAAACTTCACTAAATGAGCTATAAATACAAATAAATCAGAACAACAAATTGGAAAATTATGGAAGAGAACCTGGGAAACTAAGAGAGATTTAATGGATACTTGAAATGATGAATGGCCTAAAATTTAGGCCTACTGGGACTCATTTGCCAATTTGGGTGAATCAGTCCAAGATCTAGGTGTCTATGCAGAAACAAGAATCTAGAAAATGGGTATCTGAAACTACAAAAATGTAAAAAAATGACCTAAAATGGGAATCATTCACCAGAAATGGTGAACCAATCTAGTTAGAGTTTTTGGAGCTTCGAATTCTAAATCAAGTCTTCAATGTTTTCTCTTTTTGTTCCTCTTTGTATTCAGATCTGAAGCTCTAATTTCGAGGCTATAGGTGACTTTTTGGTGAATATTACAACCTTGAAAATGGGCAGATAACTCCAACCACTCTCTCCAAGGTTTTAACCTAATATTCAAGCTCCAAGATAGCTAGATCTGCAAACATGCAAAGAGAGAAAGAAAAAGTGCTTATTGTTATGGAATAGGGGTTGGCCTTGGTCAAACCCCTTTGAGGTAGTTAAACCAAATGATGATATAATGAAATAAGGAAATGAAACATGAAACATAGAACATGAAACATTAACAATGATCTCTTGAATGATTTCCTATGAATTAGCCCTCTAACATGAAATGGCCATGAAGGATGTAGATCTAGATCTTGAACTTTAGCATGAAACAATGCTTGTAGATGAATCATAAATGCTTCATCATAACACTAGCTCAATAACATGTTTGATTCTTGATAACCTTGACATGATGATGGATCTTTCAAATTGGTGCAACAATTGATTAATAAATCTACATTTGAATGCCTTAGAAATGATCTTGAATGCTCTTGTAAATACAAAAATGGTCTTGTGAACTCAAACTTTCTATAATAATGCTCTCACAAGCATATTAGGTGATCTCTTGAATGCTTGGATGAAAATGAGTGAAAGAATCTTGTATTTATAATTAATTATGCAAGAATTCTCAAAACTACAACACTACAAGTTGATGTTAGATCTAGCAGGATAAAATCCCACCAAATATTTGAATTAATTTTGATTTGGGGCAACATAGGACTCATTCACGTAAGGTGGCGAATGAGTCCCATTAGGCATAATTTATGGGACCATTTTTAAAAATAATTAGAAAGGTGTGAAACCAAGTTTGGGACCCAAGAACCTAGGTGGGAATCATTTTCCAAAGGTGGAAAATGAGTCCCAGATCACTAAATATGGGCCATAGAACCTAAAAACAACTAATTTATGATTGTATGTTGATTTTTGATTATCCTTGAAAAGATGCATTAAATGAGGCTTGTGGATGCAAAATAAGGCCAATCAAAGAATAAAGAATCCCTATTATTAATGACAACCCTATAAATTTGTGAAAGTATGTTACAACACTTTGCAACAATTTAAATAAGGCTTGATTAAGGTTTATTAAGTTTAGTTAAATAAAACCTCAGAAAAGTGTGAAAGTGTGTTACAACACTTCACACCACTTTATGGATGTACTATTTAAGTTGATTAGTTTACAATGGCCCAAGACCTAATTTGAATGTTTCAAACACATTAAAACACTAAATCAAGGCACCATTAAGCTTAGTTTAACAAGGAGGGCCCAAAAAAGCAAGAAAAAGGGATACTTTTTCTATGGCCACATATTTATAGGTATGCAACCTCAAAATTCAAATAACACAACCCAAAATCTGAATATAGATTATGAAATATTAAAATACCACCAAAAGCATAATTTAAATTTAGGTCGTAGGTCTAAGGGAGGACCCATTCACCCATGGGAAAATGGGTCATATGACCCTAACCTTAGAACACACATTGCTCGATGAGGGGTGTTATGTTAAGGAATTAATGAATGTCGGGTTTCCTCTTTGAAAAATTTGATTAAATAGACTTGGATTTGAATTAAAGGGGAAAATTAAGGAAAATTAAGCTTAATTAATTAAAGGAGCCCTAAATAAGTGTGAAAATATAAATAAATACACGTTAAAACACTAAAATAGGGCATTATTATGTCCATTTTAATTAATAGGCCTCTTATATTTATGTGAATATGTAAAATGCATATTACAACACTAAATTAAGCCATAATTAAGGCCAAATTACCATTAATTCCTAATTAAGTGTGAAAATGTAAAAGGGATACATTTTTCTACACTACACAAATAACATTGTTAAGTATGAAGCCATATTGCTAGAATACATGTAATGTTATCATTAGTTTTTAAGCATATTTCCATATTTGGTGACTCTCAACTAGTCATTAAACAAATGGGTCATATCAAGCAAAACATGACACATTAGTTTAATATAAAAACCTCATGGTGGCATTGTTGGAACACTTTGAATCATAGACCATTGACAATATTCCTCAAAAGGATAATTGGCATGAAGATGCAATGGAAAGTGTTGCTTCCCTTGTATCTTTTGATGATCCTTATATGGATTTTACGTTTTTCATCCACACAATCCTAAAACCATCAGTAGATGAAAATGTGAAAGAAACATTAGTGACGACTATTCAAGCCTCTCCTAGATGGTACACACAAATATTAAATTGCTTAAAATAAGGAACCATTCCTAAAAAAACCACTAAGAACACTAGAGCTTGTATTCAAAAACTTTCTACTCAATATGTCATCCTAGCAAACATTTTATATGGATGATCCTTTGATGGTCTTTTACTTTGATGTCTTAAACAATCAAAGATCCCTATAGCCCTTGAGGAAGCTCATGTTGGTGCTTATGGGGGAAATTGTGGAGGAGGATCATTAGTTCAAAGTTAATCCACATGTGATATTATTGGAGACATACAGAACAATACTATTTGGATCATCCTAAGAAATATCATAAATGTCAAGAACATATCAATTTGATCCATGCTCTTGCTTTCAAACTTCATTCCCATGTTCTTGTTTGGCCATTTTTGGTGTGGAGTAATTAGGAATACTCAATATCACTAAGAGGGGGGGTGAATTAGCGATGTAAAATATCAAAACAATTAATCAAACTTTAACTTTTGTGAAGCACAAAATTCAATAGAAACACACAACGATCACCGTGACACAAGATTTATAGGTGAAAAATTATAGAAATGGAAAAACCACTATGTGAGTTGGTTAGTTTTGAAGAGCCAATCCAATCCTCATGAATTATTCACCATTAGGTCTCTTTGACCAAAATCTCACTAAATAAAATAGAGCACCAACTCCTTATAAGATAAAGGAGCACCAACTCCAATGAAATACAAAAACACCTACTCCAATGTGAAATATAAGAGCACCAAATCCAATGTGAAATATAGGAGCACTAACTCTAATGTGAAATAAAGGGGCACCAACTCCTATGTGAAATAAAAGACAAAAGTACAGAGTACTACTCTATTTACAATATATTTCATAACAATAAATATTCACCCCTTATTTCTCCTTCCATACATGTATGCTAATCTCTTTACAAGAAACCCCTTTCCGCATCAAATATAAACAAGACTTAAACTAATGTATATATGAATAAAGTATCCTCCACCTTTGCACACAGCTTGACTGCAAACTTTTCAAAATGATAAATAGATTCAATACAAAAATACTTTCACACAAGAAAGTCTCTTGTTATGACATTCAACCCTAGACAATTCACATTAATATTTAATAAATTAGAGCATTATCAAACAACTTCACACACACTATTCTTTCTTCAAATTAAAAACATATCCCCTATGATCTCACCCATAATACTTGTATCTATGTAGAGGAAAAATGTATTCCATGAATAGAGACATAGAGAGGAACGATATAATCCTATTATAATCTATTATTCAAACCTCTCTCCTTGTGTATTATGATGATAGAAACATGTTATCAGAGCCTTCAAAAAACTCTGACAAAGCTCATTCCTGAATCGGAAACAATTCAATGAATTGGATTCTCTACATATACTACTGTTGTCTCATATAGTTGTAAAACTATGCATAACTAAAATAGGGTCAATCATATACAAATTCATGTCAATGTATACGCTTCAGGAAGTAACCATTCTTCAACTTTGAAAGAAGGCCTTTGATCTTCGAACCTCACTAGATCACCAATCAAATAACAACCATCGATCTTGATTTAGGAAATAAGTATTTAACTTGTCCAACTACTTACAAAAAGGAATAAGGGCCATTTTCTCGAGAAAATTAAACCATTAAGTTGTCACTTAAGTTCCTTTTCATTAGATATACCAATTCAATAGCTAAATGCAACATAAAACAAACTTTGCATTAAAGACCTTCAAAAGACATAAACTCTAGTTCTTTAGGGTATAGGATAGTCTTAGGGTTTTAGATGCTATGTGTTTTAGGTTAAGATATATAGAAGTGTTAACAACCAAAGCCTTAAAATGGGGTTACCACCATATTCTTCACACTTTGTAACTCTCTGAAATAGATAAAAAATGGAAACCATACCAACCTTTTGAAATGTAAGAAACAATAAAAACCCTATTCCTCATAAGCACATCAAGAGAATCTTTTCCCTTATCTATGTTTCTATTAATCTTTCCTTTATGTAAAACACTACAATTGAATAATTTATGAATGATGCCAACTTGTAATATGATGAAGGTTTCTTGTGAGAAGAAGACTCCATGTTGAATGAACAATAACCCTATCAACTCACCATATTATATACCTATGAATGATCAACAATGACATCACTTTGAAATCAAGAAACTCTATCATAAAGATGAAAACAAAGGGAAAGACACCTTTTTCATCACCAATGATCTTTGACACTCTTTTGCATCACCACTATGAAATGAATGTTTGCATCAACACTACCTTTGACACGAATGAAAAAAATCATTTCCTTTGTTTCTTTTGACATCAATGACAAACATCAACAAAATCCCCCTTAGTCATTGATGGAAAACCCTTGCTTGCAAATCTATCATTCCCCCCTTAACATCAAAGACAAAGGATTGTGTACACCTACAAAAAATATAGGTATACTGTCATGGAAAGCTATGAAATATAAGCTTGTAAGTTTTACAGAAAGCAATGTCATGCATATCACTGTCAATATGGTTAATACCCTTATCATCATATCACTTTCAATGACATACATATCACTGTCGCATACCCACTTTCATTCACGTCATTACACTTGCATTGTTACCATACCCTTACAACAAGATTCTTTCAAGAAAAAATATCACTATGTGTAGACATGTCAAATTGACATAATGCATATTTAACTAATCATATTCTCTCATCAATTAAATAAACCAATTTTAATTGATTAATCTCTAAGGATCGTCCATCTAAAATTAAATAAATTAACTTTATTTAATTTGATCCTATCACTGTCCTGCTTAGCTAAATAAATCAAATATTTATTTAACTAAATCTTTATCACCTTTCATCTCCCTTTGATTTGATTTAAATCCCTAAATCTAAGTCAAATGGTTCAAAAACATCTAACATCATCTTAATTAATCTAATCCATGATTAAATGCTAATCCTAATCACTTGTATTCTCTAGATTTTGTCACTTGCACATGAAATTGCATTTAATTGATTTATCAAAATCTTTATTTACCTTCAACTTGGCATAGAGGGAGAATATTATCCAAGTTTGAATCTCCCCCCAATTTGGCATGTACATCCAACAAAGCAATTAATAAGCTCTTACATGTCTCTTGCACAAGTCAAGCTTAGCATTTAACTCATCTTGTCTCTCAAATTCAAATTTGAAATCTCCCTCTCTTTGTCACATTGACCAAAAATTGCTCATCCTCCAACCTATCACAAGTTAACAAGTGGCCTCTTCTCATTGGCTTGGTTTTAGTCCCGCATCCTCCATGTTTGGCATTCTTTCAACTTGATAATCTATAAATGAGAAGCTTCATCTTTTATTAAATCCTCCACAACTCCACAATCATTCATGTAGAGTCACTCTCTTCAGGAGAACTGATTTTTCCCACCATCACTCCATCTTCAAGACATTTCATCATTTAGCTTACCTATCAAGGGTTTGGAAAGGGCTATTTTCCACAATAGCACCAATCCAATATGGAATAGAGATAGATCATGTTTTCTTCTTTCATGTTTATAATTGATTTGTTTATAAAGCATGATGTATTCTTCCATAGGAGCACTTATAGATATGCATGGCTTGGATTAACCCATTATTTAATGTGTATTCCAGGTTTAAGTGTTTGCAGATTTGTAGAGCTTCATAATGGCACTATAAGGAGGGCCAACATGGTTTATATGATTTTACATCTTGCCATCTTAAGCTGAAAAAACTGCTTCATATGACCATTGAACATTTGAAAATTTATGTAGTGCATATGTTAGCTTTCAGATTTTAGTACATATTTGAACTTTTTGCATTTATAATAGGAATGTATTGAAACACATTTATATTGGAACATCTTTTAAATCTTTATGGGCGCACTCCAACTATAACATTTGACAAAATATCTCTATGCTTGTCCTTACAGCGCCAATGTCTGTTTATAGGTTAATCACACTCTCAAGATCTCCATTTTAATATGGATTTCATAAGGTTTTGTTATCTGTGTAAACAGATCCACCTTAGTTTGGTTTTTTAGGTTTTGTTTTAGGAAATAGCTAATTTTTCATGCAGGATGATTAACCACAAGAATGATTGGCCTTCTTTGTATCATAGTCATGTGTTCTTCTCTTGAGATTCAATACAACCATCCTTACTCATTGTAGACATCTTTAGTCATTGCTTCTGCCAATACCCAACCCACCATTTAAAAATCAATGCGTGAGAGAAAGATCCAAAAAAATAGTGAACAACTGATTCATTCTGAGGTAGTCAAGAAACATCATTCACCGGATTTCAAATGCCCCCTCTAGATCTATGCATTTATCTCATAATAGAAGTGGCTAAAACAAATAAACAGTAATCAGTTATTGACATAATGAAATATCCTAACTAGATTATTGATTACTGATAACACTCTATTTATTCACTGAGCTTTCATTATTGGCGCGGGAAATGAGGACGCTAGCAAAGGTCTAGGAATCATGTCATTCTGTAAAAAGTTTGAGAATTCAACATTATGCCTATCAATTGCATTTGCTCAAAAATTTCAGCAACCTTTTTTAACAAATACATTTGGTGCATATCCTGCAATTACAGCAATCTACGAGCTAACATCTTTCTCAAGCATTCTATCAAAGGTATTCATTGTTTTGATTCACTGTTTTGATTTCCATCAGGAGCAGCAAGTGGCAGACTGTTGTCAGTCCATATCTCATTAATTTTCATCAACCATCACACCTACAAAGAGATAGTAGTAGCACACTTTCCCATGGAGCCAAGCCTTTTGACATGACATGCAAATTTGTCTCCTATTACTCTTGTTGTCTCTGCCATTCATGTGATTTTTTGTGTCTAACAGCAGGTAGATATGTGTCTCATCTTTCCTTTCAAAAGATGAAACTAAATTCATAAAGGTCGTCTTTATTGATTATGTATGGCTTTGATTCTTATTTTGTTTTGCATTCAATCCTTGTCTTTTGTGGCCAACAAAGAGCTAACATGCTTTGAATGTTTGTTGTTTTCTCTAACGTGCCTTTTCTATGCTTAGCGTAGTTTGCACTTATATTTGGCTGCAATTACTACAACTGACAAATTCCTCCATGCGCATTGTTTAATACTGATTAAAAAGGCATTCCAGTGATTGGATGTTACTGACATCCCATTACTTCAATAACATCAAAATGACAGTAGTAAAACATATAGCTTTCAAATGGGAGAATTGTGCTGCAGAGCTTGACTGATTCTACTGTCAGAAATGCCATCAATTTCTCTTTTTCCTTTTTTTACTGTCTTTTATATAATGGGGCAATAAGAATCAGCTTTAGTACTTTTTTCCCACTTATGACTAGCATCGATAACAGAACAAAATAATATAACAAATATGTGCACACAATTCCCTTTCACGTTACAAACATCCATGATAAGATGCAGACATCCATGTGGTTTGCAATTACTTCCAATATTCGATATGATACATTGATGGAAGACGCAGTCGCCAATTGCTTGATATAATTTTTTCCTGATCTCTAGATATTTTTCAACTTGAAAAATATATTCGATACAACGAAAGAACGTTAGGTTTGTTTTTAAGACTATCTCAATTTGTCTTTTTGGTGGCATTTTAAAACCTTAACAAAGTCTTGATGAAAATCTGGGTACAAGTTTTGTATGTGAGGTGTTTGTAGTGTAAGGTTTTGTAGCTACTAATAGGTGCAGATTTAGAGCTGTTGAGTGCATAGGTTGGGAGCTCTGTTTTATGTCATGAATGCGCTAGATTGAAAGTATTTTCCTAAATATTTATGGTTGACTACCCTTACACCTGTTAAATGCATTTTCTTGTAAGTTTGTACTCGATGTCTCCTTCATATGTTGACTAATTGCATTGCCTTAAATATTTTTAGAGCCTTCCTGCATAACATCTCTTTCGAGCATTCTATCTATTGGAAAGTTATTGGCCATGTATGGGTGTGTGGACTAGTTGATAGAAATCAGATCTCTTGAGGGGAACACCAAGTTTAAAACTTTTTGAGCTGTGGAAACTAATTTTATTTGCATAAAATACATTCATTGAGTTCATGTATTTTGTTGTATAAATACTTGAGCTTCAAAACAATGAGATGTCAATCAAATGGTACACTGGGGCTAAGCTATGATTGGAGAAGTTAGCAACAACTATCTTTACTATCCATGATATGTTTCAAATAGTTGTTGAAGTGGAGAGTTTTGAATAAAGTTTTTATTTTGGAGGGGGTCTAACAAATTTGATGATTTATATCTTTAAATAAATTTTTCATGAAAAATCTTAGTTTATTAGGATTAAATTATCAACAAGAGAAACTTTTTAGAAAACTGTCTAGTTTTTTATTTGTTTTTTAAAGTTTAAGGAAGGCATGATTCACTTATGAATGCCTCTTTTTATTCAAATCGTTTGTCCTTACAAATTTGGATCATGTTATTATTTGAAGATTAATCAAAATAAATTTAATTCTCACATGATTGTCTTTTTGATGGAGTAGGAAAAACAAGGTACAAGGGAAACAAAGGAAAAATGAGGTACACGAAAAACAACGAAAAAAAAGAAGGAAAACAAGGTGTTAAGGAAAGCGTAAAAGGTGAAAACGAAGGAAAACAAAGAAAAACAAAAGGTAAAGGTGAAATTGACATTGGAATCAAGCGTTGGAGTTGAGCGAAAATGAAAGCAAAGTTGGAGGAGTAGAATTGAGCATCAAAATTTGAAACTCACAAAGCGTTTTTTAATGCTTAAGGGCTTCCATTTCATGCCTTAATTTTTCGTTTCATGCCAACTCATCTTTGGTTTTTAAAACAAACCTTTCAAAATGCTTGGAGAGTTTGTCGTATGCTTTAATTTTTTGTTTTAGGCTAACTCATATTTTGTTCGGTGCTTTAAAACGAATTCATCATTGCTTTGAGGCTTAAAATGAACATGTGATTTTTGTGTTTCGTAATCTCTTATTCAAAGTAATCTCATCTAAAAAGGTGTATGCACTTCTCTCGTGCTTCACGGCGATCTTGAGAACCAAAAGTATTTTTGATGACATTAAGTTACATAAAATATTACCTCCACACTTCGATTTGGGTTTAAAATTGAAAAAGATCTTGTGCGAGTGTGAGTGGGGGCATTATCACATATATTCTCTCTCTTTGTTGCCATCAAAGATTGATCGAGTTATAAATTTTGTCTTTACTGGCTTTTGTTTATCCTAGAGGGCCTGCCTTGGGGAAAAAGTACTCACCCAAGGGAATGACTCAACCGGTAACACTCTAAAGCCAAGAGTATTTCCAACCAGGATATAAATGTGGGTATTGGAGTAAATGCCAATATCACACAGTTGATTCTGACAAGATGGATCCGAAAGGGGAATCTTGTCATATGGGTCAATCTCCACGAATGGAAAGTCTGAAATAGAACCCTTGTTTTTTATTGACCAATTGATCCATTGAGCGAGTTTATCAAAGTGGTGCATTGGAACTTAGATTCCAAGAAGTTACTTGCCATGTCTGATCTTGGTTAAAGTATAGAGGTTAAGACTTCATTCTTAACATACCTTTATACTCTTTCCTTGGTTGCATGTAAAATCATCTTTTCTATGAAGGGCATAAGGCAAGCCCACTAAGAAAAACATACCAATTGAGCTAGGATGTCATATTTCTTATGGTTTGAAAACACAGTGCTTTGATCGAAAACATTGGAAAACCAACATTCAACTTGAGCATCAAATATCAAAACCTTTAGGAGAAGCAAATATCCTTGAACAAATTCACATGTTATTGCTTTCCCTTGGGATTCGTATCCTTAGAGGCTTCTAAGCATTTGGATTTCATCTCAATTTTCTCCTACTAAGGTCAACAATAGGTAACTCTTGCCTCAAATTTCCTTGGTTTCCTACTTTGCAAGATAAGGGGAAAGTTGAGACATTAACATCTAGATTCAAAATCTAATCAAAAGAGTATTTGTGATAAAAAGAATCCATTAAGCAAACATTGAATCAATTGGACCCCACACATGTGCTTGGCATCTTTTGGTCATATGGTTTTCATGCAAACATTGGTCTTTTGATTTTGAATTACTCTTAGAGAAAAGCATGTTCTTCAATATCTTGGCCTAGTAAACAAAGTCTCTCTAAGTCTCTTAGGATCATCAAAATTTTCATCCATCTTCCAAAAATTTATCATCATCCCATCCCACCAAACAACTTTAGAGCTTTTGGAAACATCATTATAGACTTGGGTAAATCATCAAAATAAAAATCACCTTGTTTAGTTAGGAGTATGGGAATGCATCCTTTCTCATACCTCTAATTAAATCAACAATCCTTTGAACAGGTTCATCCTAAGATAACATCTTACATCTTAGGGTTTACAAGTTCATTATCCAAATCCATTCAAACCAATAAAAATCAAACCCTAAGTCAAGCATTGATCCAAAGTTCCTAAACATTCAACACCCATATCATTTACACCTTTCATCCTCCATCTCATCATTAGTCCTAAGAACCTTGGAGGTCACTTTTTCAACAAAGTCAAAACACAAGAGGAACATGTAATACAAACTTGATCCATACATCATGAGTAATCCAAGTCAACTAAGCTATCAAATCCTTACAATGCTAATTGATTATCAACACTCACATCTATACAAACCATACATGGGATCATTGTCTTCGACAAATGTCAATAGTACAAAAAATGTGAGTATGCCCAAATCAAATTTTGCGACACCTTTCCCAATGGTAGGTTTAAATCCAAGTCCAAACCTACAAATCCTCCAACTGAATAATCAATGCATGAGCCTTCAAATGAACAACACCATCCTATCAAATCCCTACATGCCAAATGAGAATGTACCAAGTACAAGTTTTCCAAACATGAATCCGGAAAACATTGGGATAAATATGATTGCAAATCATACGAATATTGTTCAAAATCCAAACAAGATGTTAATAACTCCAAGTCAAGGTAACACCATACAAAATCAAAATTACCTAAAACAAGGAAATGTGATTCTCAACATCAACCACATTCAATTTCAACCTATCTTTCCAAATATGAACACCATCCGAAATCAGAAAATTGTCCAAAATCAATTTTTCATGATCCCGTTCAAAAAACACAAGTATGCATCCCAAATCTGCTTGAACAAAAACCAAATCAACAATATCAACGAACTCAAGATCAAAATCAAGATAAAATTTGGCGAGATCAAATTGCTACACTTACCAAAATAGTTGAGTCATTGTGCCAAGAGACATCTCCACCACCATTACCCATATCAACATCATTCCTTGGTTTAGGGAATCCCTCTTTACCTAGCACCAATCACTCCATCGAAATCAATCCACCTAACATCAATCAAGCCATCACATCAAATCCTTTGAATATACCATCGACATCGCACCAACGGATGGTATTTAATCAAATGACAACATCAATCTTGATGAATCAAAATATGGTCTTCCAAGGGCCTATCACCTTGGTCATTCCAACCATCCCTATCACTTCAATCATTCCAACCACCACTATCATGCCCATCACATCTGAAACCCTCATGTTCACTCCAATCATATCTTAACCACTTGTAACTACATTCAACACAATTTTGAATCCACCACCACTACCACAAAAACCAAATGCAGCAAGACAATATGACATTGCGCTAAAAGATCACCAGGCCTACCAAAAGGCCATCAAACAATATCTAGCCATGCAACAAGTAGCACAAGCTTAACAAGGGCAACAAGCCTCTCAAGCCTCCCAACAAGCACAAGTACAAACATGAAAAAATGATAACCATTGGGGATAACGATGAAGATTCAACCACTAGTGATGGCGTTGGCAATCTCCCCAGCATAATTGCTGAAAGAAATGATCAAGATCTATCCATCAAAGAGCACATTGAAGATGTTTCTATCTCATCCGAAGATCAAATCAACATATGTCAAGAGTCACTTTTCAATCATGATCAAAATCCAACAACCAACAATGATCCAATTCAAGAAATGTCAACATCACTTGACCCTATGGCTGAAGACATTCACAATCTCTTTGCCACAATTGTTGAAAACAATGTTCAAGATCTCTCAATTAAGGATCACATTGAAGACATTTCCACATCATCCGATGATCAACTCACCATACATCAAGAGCCACTTTTTAGTGATCTATTTCAAGGAGTGTTAGAATTATTTGATTCTATCGACATAATGCACGATCCATTGACCAATGATCATATTGAAAATGTCTCTACATCACCTAATGAGTTAAAGGACATATCTCAAGAATTTATTCCAAAGCAAGATCAAAATCTTCCAGTAAGGTCTACCAATGGTCCTTTCCATGACATGTTGACCCCTTCGACCTCATGGTTACAAATACTGAAGGAATCCTCAACTTGACACTTGATCCAAGTCCACTCAGAGATCAAGAGGATATTGAGCCATTCCCCATGCCTAATGATGAAATCCAAGAACCCTTTGTAAACAATACATCCTTTGAAACTGACCCATGTCAAGAACTTGATCCAAAGCATGTCAAAAGCAACTCCGAAATCATTCAATATCAAGAATTTGTATCTTCAAGATACTACAATAATATAATGGACACTCTCCTATCTATTCAAGATGATCATATCCATGTAGCACATACTCCTCCATCTACCCATGAGATGATTTCTATGGATGGACACATAGATGATCTTTAGCTAGAACAAGATTCTATTACACAAAAAGAGCAGATTATTGATTCCTACAGCCAAATAGATTTTTCAACATCAGGATCAAATATATCCCAAATTTAGACTAAGGACATCAGGTATACAAATATCCAACATTATCCACTCAAGGAAACAAGTCAAATAGAAAAATATAATTCAGAGTTAACAGAGCAGAAAAATGAAACAATCTCATCTATAGTGGTCATTTGTCATAGCATGTTTACTGAACAAGACATCTCAGAAAAGGTGGAATCAAATCATGAAGGTACTACTTCCACAATATTTGGGGACAACTATGTCTCAAGCAAGTGTCAACATAGGGAGCACGAAGAATCCTTATGATGAAACTGATGCCAATACTACAACTAGCCATGTCATGAATCTTCATCCACCTATCATCCTATCCATGAATTGGGATCAACGTCAAAAGAAAGAATTGAATCAAAGCGCAAAGAATGTTATCAAAGCAAAGGAAGCAAGGAAGAATAATGGACAAATCAAATACAAATGGATACCAAAACATACAAAGAAAGATTATCCCTATCAAACTCCATCAATCAAAGAAACTATGGGAAAAATAAAAAAGGGAAAAGTATCCAAAAGCAAAAAGCAAGCTTTTCAAATGACATACAAAGTATATCAAGTAGTCGGTCCTAATTCTATGCACACTTTCGTATCCACCCATCATTGCTCATCTTCCCAAGTTTGGAGATTCAAAGGTTCCAAACTGTCAACCAATCCATCTCTTATCCCTAAACACACTCCATCCACACCTCCAGGCATGATATCCAATTCTCACATTGACCATGTATTGGAAACAACCCTTCATCATAAGTATTTCGAAGGCACTCTATCGCGATGTATGCACAAAGAAAAAGTCAACGTCTATATCAATAAAGTAAATCAAGAATCCCAAAAGTTGCATTCAAGTGCATGTATCTTAGCAAAGCAGCTTCTTCAAGAAGGATATTGATGGCACATTATGATAGAAGCATCTACATCGACACCACTAGGTGGGTCAGTGTGAATCTTTCAGAAAAATACAAAAAAATCAAAAATATGAAAATCCAAAAAAAAATAGAAAAAGGATAGAAAATAGGAAAAATAAAAAAATCGTCCTCTAGTGAAAACTGCATGGGCGGCGCTTTGGACAAAACCATGATGAAAACCTGGAAAAAAGGCATCATGAGTGGAATTGAGCATCTACGTGCGCCAATTCACATGAAAGCATCTCATCCCATCTGTAATAAATCCAACATTCCATCCATAATATCCATAATAAATCCAGTTATCCATGAACCATACATCCAATCCATTTTCATCCATCTTCATCCATCATTTAAGTTATCTCAATCTTGATGAAAGTCTGGGGCACACTTTATGCTTGCTTATGGTAAACATCTTGACATGGCCCATTTTCATTGATCTTATCCTATGCAGCATTATCTGAGCTATGAAGCATTATCCAAATAAGCATTCTTTATCCAAACACCTTATCTTATCACAATATAATCCTTGGAATCCTTGGCGTACATACCATCCATCCATCCATACATCTATCCAAGAATCTACCATAACATTTTGTACATTGCTAGACATTGGGGGCAGATATGTACATCTTGCTTCGAGAATAAATCTTGGTCTATATCCTCCAACGTATGTGGTGATTCGAACATTGGAAAACATGAAATAAAATTGGTCAAAGCATTTGTGATCAAGAGTCTGAATCACTAGCCCATGGCATATTTTGATGAGAATACGTTCCTTATCAAGCTTCATCTTTCATCGAACATCAATCAAAACAATCGCTATCAGTTGCATCTAATTTTCACGTCAAACATCACACCAAATCATTCAAACAACTTTTGTTCCAAATCAAGCTTCATCAATCATGATCAATCAAATCCAATCCAAAAATCATCATCTCAAGATATCATTGTGTTTCTTAACACTATCCTTGCATTATTGTGCATCCTCAAAAATGTTATTGTCATCAACCCTGATCAATCAAATCCTTGCATTGTTGTGTATCCTCAACAATGTTATCATCATCACCAATCCATCGATTCGATCAATCAACCTTAGCTTGGTCTTCAACAAAATCCAAAATAGAGCACTGATATCATCACACACATCCTTATCCAAATTGTCAAAATCATGCGAAAAATCCAAGAACATCCAAAACATCAAAAAATCCAAAAACATTCATAAAACAAAAATGTCGAAAACATTAGAATCTGAACTACATCGTCTCTAAGCTTAAGCATAGGCAAGGCTAATCTTTGATTAGCCCTCGAGACACAAAAATCCAAAAAAATTTGAAAAACATCAAAATCCAAAAACATTCATACAATCTCTGAAAATCCCAAAACATCGCAAAATCAAAAAATCAAAACATTTGTAAAATCTTGAAAATACCAAAAATAGCCTCAAAACATTTCAAAAAAGATCAAAAACATCCAAATATTTGAGAAAAATCCATCCATCTCATCTCGCTTGCACCCGTAATAATCAATCATCCATAATAAATTGATCATCACCTTCATCCTTTGGTGCAAAACAAACAAAAATAATCACAACAATCAGCAAAATCAATCTTTAATTGTAAAATCAAAATTGAAACAACAAATAATTTAAACAAAATCAAACTCTTGATCATTCGCAAACATGTCAATTGACCTTATATCAATAGCCTATCAATCAACTTATCAAACCATCATCATCCTATACAATGCATGTCCTAGGATATATCATTCCGACAATGGACATCATTTTGGATATCACTTTGGATTCTTATCCTATCAAAACTAATCCCTTTGGCTGAAGGTATGAAGAATATTGGCTTGTTTGTGTACTTGATCTTTTCTTTTGATTTATCTTATTTCGCTCATTCCAAGGACCTCTCGATGATATCCGAACGAAGGATTTAGAGAGATAGGAATGGGGCAACAATCATTATCCTCTTGTCTAATGTGCTTGTTGGACGTTCTTGTAAAATAACTTGGTGAATACTTGCTTTGTTAGGTACATCCTAACAAGGTTTTTGTATGTCAAGTATAAACAAGAATACTCCTATCTATTTGTTGATTCAAAGTCAATCGCACTAGGTACAATGCCATCCTAGTTCTTTATACCTTGATGCATCATATCTACATGTGTTATCAAACATAAGGTAAGTAGCCCTTTTAAAATCCCAATCCTTGATAAGAAAATCATCATCATCTATCTATCATCATCATCTCTCATCATCATTTCTCATAAAGTTGGCTTGTTGGATCCTCTTGTCATCATCTAGTGTTCTTTTCTGCACTAACATCACAGCATGAATCATTAATTATCATCACCAGTACATCCATCCTGCATCCACAAACTATCAGTATTATCCATATCATATCACAACATATCATCATCATAATATAGATCTGTTAGTCTAAGCATCTCATAAAATCATACATTTTCATAATCATGCAATATCACATCATCAATCTCATCCATCTCACATCATATCATCATTTAAGTTGTTTAAGATAATATAGATCTATTATTCTAAGCATCTTAAAACCATCTCATTTGCATCATCATGGCAATCATCCATCCCACCCATTTTGAACCTCTTTATCATGATATCAACCCTCAAATTGAATATTTTCGCTCGATCTCTCGAGGGGGAAATGTACCAATGTACTTCTTTCCACTAGGGCATCCGAAAAAATAGAAATTTTTTAAAATTTGATCGCAGTAAGATTATTCTTTGACCCAACGCAACAAGTACATTGCTTCAAAGAGGGGCAAAATGTAGACATGTCAAATTGACATCATGCATATTTAACTAATCATATTCGCTCATCAATTAAATAAACCAAGTTTAATTGATTAATCTCTAAGGATCGTCCATCTAAAATTAAATAAATTAACTTTATTTCATTTGATCCTATCACTATCCCCCTTAGCTAAATAAATCAAATATTTATTTAACTAAATATTTATCACCTTTCATCTCCCTTTGATTTGATTTAAATCCCTAAATCTAAGTCAAATGGGTCAAAAACATCTAACATCATCTTAATTAATCTAATCCATGATTAAATGCTAATCCTAATCACTTGTATTCTCTAGATTTTGCCACTTGCACATGAAATTGCATTTAATTGATTTATCAAAATCTTTATTTACCTTCAACTTGGCATAAAAAGAGAATATTCTCCAAGTTTGAATCTCCCCCCAATTTGGCATGGACATCCAACAAAGCAATTAATAAGCTCTTACATGTCTCTTGCACAAGTCAAGCTTAGCATTTAACTCATCTTGTCTCTCAAATTCAAATTTGAAAGCTCCCTCTCTTTGTCACATTGACCAAAATGTGCTCATCCTCCAACCTATCACAAGTTGACAAGTGGTCTCTTCTCATTGGCTTGGTTTTAGTCCCACATCCTCCATGTTTGGCATTCTTTCAACTTTATAATCTATAAATGAGAAGCTTCATCTTTTATCAAATCCTCCACAACTCCACAATCATTCATGTAAATTCATTCTCTTTAGGAGAACTAATTTTTCCCACCATCACTCCATCTTCAATGCATTTCATCATTTAGCTTACCTATCAAGCATTGGGAAAGGGCTATTTTCCACAATAGCACCAATCCAATATGGAATAGAGATAGATCATGTTTGCTTCTTTCATGTTTTGAATTGATTTGTTTATAAAGCATGATGTATTATTCCATAGGAGCACTTATAGATATGCATGGCTTGGATTAACCCATTATTTAATGTGTATTTGAGGTTTAAGTGTTTGCAAATTTGTAGAGCTTCACTATGCATTAATAAATTATAGTCCAAAAAACTAATGAAAATAACTAGCAAACCTTGACTGAGATGTAAAAATATTGGTGACTAAGATCGCTAGAAAATATTGACTAGAAAGCACTATATTTTTTCAATAGTAAACATTGTATTAGTCTTGGTACTTGAGAGACGTAGAAGGTTACTTCATAAGTATCATATCAATGTCAAAGATCCAAAGTACATTATCATTGCATTAGACGACTATCTAAACATTATACCATATCACTTAATCAAACAAGAACTACAACCAAATCTAAAATAAAATTTCAAGGTTCAAGGACATAAAACAAAGATATAGACTCCCCCTCAAACCATGGTGAAAATAACTGGTCTAGTGAAGAGAGGAAATAAAACTAACACCTAATCTCTACCTCAACTAATCAAATACATCCTTGGCTAAAGGATTGGTAAAGATATCTTCTACTTGATCATTTGAAGAAATGTAAGGGTGATCCCACAATACTGGTTTACAATTTTTGGCCAAATTGGACACTAAACTATTTTTTTCTAACTAAATCTTCACTTTCGGGCACCTATAGTGGCTAAACCGTGAGGAATTTGAAGATGATGCAAACTAGTGATTTGCGACATTTTGTTTGTAGATTCTAATTTTATTTTTTTTCAAAATTTCTAGAATCATATTGCACGTCTTTTTCCATCTCCTTTGAAAACTAGTTTTTTTTCAGTAAACACCATTTTTAAGGAATGACGCTCATCGTATAACACAACTTTTTTTCCATGAAGGATAAAATTCTAATTTTTCTAATTTATATTTATAACTATGATATCTACTGCTTCCAATTGGTTTCATAGTGTTTTATTGAATATTTTTTCCTTAATCAAGTTTCAAAGTCAAACCAATTACAATTCAAACATAGGCGGATCATATAACACATAAATTTTTATTGTATGTATTGAAATTCAAGTTATTTATTTTGTTGGATAAAGTAATTCAATATATAGGGCACCATATTTTTCAAATTTATTTTTTGATAATCTTCTATTTTTCCACATGTGCAAAACATAGAGCTTGATTTTTGGTGAAAAACTTACATTCACAAGAAATAAAAAAAAACATAATAATTAAATTAAATTTATTTAAAATTATACTTTTTGGGAAGCTTATAATAAGGACTACATACTTCAAAAAATAAATTAAATGAATTCATTTGATCCCCCAAAAGGTAGATCAAAAGTGGTATTTTATCAACATTTTGATAGGTGTAAAGGAGACTTTGTTATAGGTATGGTTTAAAACTAGTGGGGTTCTATCCAAGGGTGTCTGATCTAAGGTAGTTTGATCAAACCATCTTCAATTGGAATGCTTTAAAGGGAAAATTTTAAAGCTTAAATCATTATATTTTCTAAAAATATGTGATTTCAACAAAAATCAGAATCTCCCAGAAATTGTAAACCAGCTTTGTGGGATCACCCATAATCCAAAATAACCTCATTTGCAAGCACTTTCTCCCTTAATAAGTGAAAATTTATATCAATATGCTTAGTTATTGAGTGCATAATAGGAATTTAAGATATTTTTATGGCACTTGTATTGTTACACAAAATAGGAACAAGTTTAGGTACATCGACGTAAATGCCTTTGAGAATTTGTACCATCCAAAGTACTTTAGAATAATATGAGTTAACAACAATATATTTTTCCTTTGTAGTTGACAAGGACACTATCTCTTGCTTCTTTCTATACCAAGAGACTAACCTATCACCCAAGAAGAAGGCTCCACCACTAGTAGTCTTCTTATCATCAATTCACCCTACCCAATAAGCATCACTATAGACAACTAATGTAAAGTAATAATTCCTTGGATACCAGAAACCATAATCTATTATGCCTTTGAGATATCTAAAATTCCTCTTAACTGCATTCACATGAGATTTTTTAGGAGAGGATTGAAATATTGCCACCAAACACACTGCCTATGTGATATCGGTCCTAGAGGATGTTAAATGCAATAGGCTACCTATGGTAGATCTAAATATGGTCTAATCTACATTAGGTGAGCCATCAACCGTACTCAACTTGCAACCGGCTACCATAGGAGTACTGACTGGTTTGCATTCATCCATTTAAAACCTCTTAAGAATGTCCTTTGCATACTTAATTTGAGAAATGGCAATATATTTGTCAAGTTGTTAGACCTAAAATTAGAGGAAGAAAGGCAACTCTTGAAACATTGATATTTCAAATTCATATTTCATGATGTTAGGAAAATATTGACACATATCGTCCTCATTTCTACCAAATATGATATCATCCAAATAGACAACAACAACAAGAATTTCCTCACCTTTTGTTTTACAATATAAGTTGTTATCTACTTCACCTTTAGTAAACCATTGATCATACAAGTACTTGTTCAACCTGAGTACTATTCTCTAAGTGCTTGATTCAAACCATAAAAGGCCTTTTTCAGTCTATAAATTTAATCTCCTTCACATTGAAACCCCTCAAGCTACTCCATGTAGACCTCTTCTTCAATATTTCCATTGAGAAAATCTAATTTCACATCCATTTGGTATACGTTAAAGCTATTGTAAATAGAAAATGATAAGAACATCCTTATGGCTTCTAGCCTTGCCACAGGTGCAAAGGTCTTATCAAAGCCAATACCCTCAACTTGAGAGTATCCCTTACTAAAGAGTCTCTCTTTATTTCTTCCAACCTTTCCATTTTCATCTAATTTTTTCCTAAACACCCATCTTGCATCAATAATGTTCTTTTCTTTAGGCCTAGTAACTAACTCCCATGTCTTGTTCTTCACTATTTGACTTAGTTATTCCTCCATGGCCTTAACCCATTATTCATCCTTGCTGGCCTCATTGTAATCCTTCCACTCTATCACTAATATCAAACAAAGATTCATCCTTATTGGCCTCATTACAATTTGCAACATAGGAAAGTGACTTTAAGATAAAATCCTAATAACAACAATATCTAATAATCACTTAATGAACACAATACTTTAAAACCAGTCATTTTGGGTCATGCCATTTAATATTTTGAGTACAAGGGTCAATATAATGGCACAAGTGAAGATTTATATTGTACTATGTATAACGTTGTAGATAAGGATATAATAAATTAAGCGAATGAAGATAGATTTTTTATGTAAATTTTTTTATGAAGAGGTTGTCATTTTAGTGTCTTAAACATATAGATTTATTTAATTTAATTTAATTTAATTTTAGTTATGTGGACTCTCACAAATTCCAATGGAGATAGTGATATTCATCTTGTCATAGAAATGTATACATTATTACGATTTCATATTCAATGAAAATAACTAGGCAAACCCCTTTTCACTCTTTTTCCCAATAAATTGATTGAAAATAGAATAGGAATTTACATACCAAGATAAGACATAGTTTATTTCTTGGTTTCAATTCATCGTTTACAGGTTGAGAAGGTTAGCACATTATTTAGGGATGGTGAATATAATAATAGTAGACATAATATTGAATTATAGGCATAACATATATACCACCCTACAATTTCCATAATAAATATGCATGTACACTATGAAGACATAGACACAACACACACAATGAGTATCACAACATGGATAATGATTAATGCAATGAAAATGTAGAGAAAACTCATGAAATGTTTACCAATAGCTCTCTTCTTGTACTAGAATGGGAGCTTCGATACTAGGTATGGACATCTTAGAATGTTGCAAATTGCAATGAGGGCAGATTTTAATTTTGAATGATTAGCTCCAACTTCTAAATCTTCCTTCGAGTCCTTCACATCCTCCTATCGAGGGTCCTCCTCTTCATCATCTTCACTACTAGTGGAGTCATCCCCTAGGTCCTCTCTATGAAAAACCTCTAATTATTTTTTACTCAAATCTATGGGTTCCTCGTGAGAAGGGATAAATTCTTCATCTAAGGACTCATCTTCTTGTTCATCAAAACTTAGCATTTTTCCTTTAAAATTTTGTCTCAATAGTCTTGTTAACCTTCTCTCACCTTTTATGCTACTAGATCCTTCAACTTTGCCTTCCTCCCCCTCACTAGAGATTTTAATTATAACATTTTGCATAGTTCTTGATTCAATACTATATTGGCTCTTATGTTTGACACTAGAGGGGTTTCCCATAAAATTCTTTCCTTTAGAGGGTAAAATAGAAGGATGCTCTTTGACTAAAGGGCCTTTTGAGATGGAATTTTTAGCTAGAGGATTCTTTGAAAGAGAGAGAGGGGTATACTCATGTTTCTCCTTTGAAAGTTCAAGCTAACCAATACAAAGGGAAGGATTGGCATTCGACTGAGTCACATACAAGGGATTGTCCAAATTTTGTTTCTTGTTAGATCAGAGACATGGTTATAAAGCCTTTCAATTAGGCCTTGGTGTAGGGGAGGTGAAGCACCTTTAGCTTTACATTATTTCAACGAAGAAAGAAGGAAAAATTGAATATTAATTCTTTCATTCCTCCTTACGTGGTTTAGAAATAGAAAATGGTACCCGTGAAAAGTAGTATATCTTCCTTCTAAGGTGAAATACTTCATAATGTGTACACTTACCAGTCCATAAGGAGCTAGAAGTCTCTCATGATCATACCCATTTTGACATTTCTATAGCTTCTCTTCTCCTTCCAAGAAACTATCAATCAAGCATTGATAATTACCATTGTTGACCTTAGCCACTTTCAAACCATGGTATTCCAAACCAGTAGCTTCAACATTTTACCTCAAACTAATAGAAAATGTGATGTTACCTATCATAACCCTATCCTCCCACCAAGAGTTGTAAAATTTGGAAGTCACATCATCATTAAAACTTTATATCACCATAAAAAGGGGGCCATACCTGCCTCTTTGAAGAGCTTCCATAGTTCCACATTTTAACACAAAGCCACACAAGACAACAACTTTGATCTCTTTCTTGGCCCCCCATATAAATTTTGTAGTTAGTAGATTTTCTTTGCTCTTTCACCTCAAACCCATCGGCTAAATCCTCACAAGAACTTACCCCCAACTAGTAATGACAGTTCACATGAGCTTTGAAGATGAAATAGATTTTAAATTCTCACACAAACTCAAAACAAGCTAATCAACCGCTATTTTTCATAGTAGCCTTGTCATAATTTGAGGCCAAATGTATCATTGGCTAGATCATTGCAATCTTTAGCAATCACCCAGAACCCATGTGAGGAATACAATGAACTTTTAAATTAATTAAGACTTTTATATTTGCTTTGTTGTTAGGGGAATAAGTAATGTGACTATTGTCAAAAGGTTACATAAGAATCATGTGATATGACTCCTTATTGCTACTTTATAATCCAAAGAACACCAAATATTTGATACTCATGACCTCTGCAAGATTATTATTTAAAAGATTAGTCATGTCAGGATCTTCTTCAACTTTAAACTTTATCAACATAAAATGATTACACCATAAAATATTTTTTTTGGAGGGATTAATCCTCTTAAGGCCATTCTCTTCATCATTATTTATCTTTTCGAGAATCCAAATTTCTTAAAATTTCCTTTTGTTGTCACTTTCCTTTTCTCGTAAGTTACTCTTAAGGGTCGGCCATATAACAAAGTTTCACATTAAATATAAATTATTAAATTTGACATAAGCAAGTCCAACATACTATTTTCCAGCCTATCGCTCCTAAAACATGTCATCATTTGATCTAGAAAATTCAAATTCAAAAAGAGGTGGTAAAAGTTAAGTTTTAACTGAGCACAAGAGCCGACTTTAATATTTATCGATTGTGTAATTTGAGACTCCATTTCCACCAATATAGTTAAAATTCAAAACAATTCTTTATAGGCGGTCATCTGAGATCTAGTCATTTACTCTTTGGGGGAGATTCTCAAATTTTCCAAAATTTCCAGTGGAAATTGGACAAACCCACATTAGATGTGACATCCACAACATTATTTCCTTCTCTAAGAGTATGTTGTAGAGTGTATTGGCCAAATTTTTTTATTAATCTTTTTATGTCCTCAATCATTCTCTTAACCTTCCACTGGGCCTCCACAACACCTTTAAGTGACTCAGTTATTAGTTTGGCGTCTCCTTCGATGATGACATTTTTGAACCCTAGTTCTTTTAGTCTCTTTTGTATTTTCCAAACAGCTATCACTTTAGCCTTATTGCTAGTAGAAAATAACAAACATTTAGCATATGCTTCTATTATTTTCCCGTTATGGTCTCAAAGCAAACCCCTCATCGCTACAACTTTTGGGTTACCCTTTGAACAACAGTCAAAGTTCAGCTTGATCCAATCAACAAACATACAGTCATTTTTCTAATTAATATATTAGCCCAATTTATTTAAGTCAGATCATGCTTAATTCCCCAAATTTGTATTGTTTTTGAAAAGGAAAAAATAGGTTTTACAGGGACCTGAAACCGCAGAGTTTAAACAACAAAAGATAACAAAAATAAGTCCAAACAAACAAACGGCTGTCCCAAAAAGGAAACGACAGCACAAAGAGACAACAGGGCCCAAAAAAGGACCGCCCAAAAAATAGAAACAAACACCACCGCACTACTCCAAGGTGTTCAATAACTCCTCAGCCTCCTTTTCAACATCCTTCATATCCTGTAACCCCTGCTTGAGGATTTGAGCCATATGTGACGAAGTCGGGGTCTTCCTCTTAGTGTTAGCCTGGGTACGAGTCAAAATCCCTTCACCAGCAGATCTGCAGCCTCCTTTGTCCTGCATCCAAATCCACGACCAGCGAACCCTTTTGGTTTTTTTCGAGCTTTTCCACCATAGCATTGATGATAATGGTGTTATGCCTAGCAATTTTGTGATTGTTCGCCACAGTGGCCCTAATATTTTGGCCTATCTTGGACATACTGTACTCGATACTAGTCAATCTTTCCTCCTGTGATTGTTGTCTTTTCCTTGGTAAGGGAGTTTCCTGTCCTTCATTCTCTCTACGACTCCAGCTAATCTTTCTGCTCCAAATCCATGACTCTATTGCTAAGATCAATATTACGGCCTTTCAAATCATAGACTTCCTTCTGGGTCCACTTGAGAACAGTGAAAAGGCCATCCGTACTTTTTTCTGCCACACTCACAATGTCCTCAGGCTTGAGCTTATTCAGGGCCGAGTTAATTTCATCCTGAATAGGGGAGTCATAAGGGCCATTCCCAAATCTTCCAGACGCAGGGGCACTAGGGGCCGATTCCTTACTAACCATGGGTTTATCAGAAAGAATTTCCATGGAATTCCCAGAATACGAAACAAGTTTGTAACAGAGGTACCTTTAAAACCAGAGACCAAACCCAGAGTAGGGCATCCAGGAGATGGCTGGGGATTAAGACAGGGTGGTGAGGCAAAACCCGGGCTAGGCACTCATGCAGAGGCTGCAACTTAGGACATGACGGCGGAGCAGAACTTAAGGGCTTTCCAAGACGGGGACTGGGGAGCAATGGTTTTAGGACCAATAGGAGCACAAGCAGGGGGGCCCGGGGGTCATTCTCCCTACTACTTTCTGTCTCCTCATCATCCAAATCTCCAATTTCAATAGTTTTAGGCAAAGCAAGGTAAATTTTGATAATGCTCAAATATGAGCCCCGACAAGACCGGGGTGAGCAAGTAAAGGAAGAGTTGTTAGTGTACTAACTAGCTTTACAAAGAATAAAAATAGCTACAAATAGAATAGATAATCTTCCAAAAACATTAAACAGTTAGAGTATCACTTCCTCTAACATTTACAATGATATAAGATGAAGAATTGAAGCTCAAACCAGCATTAGATCAAAAGCTAACAAGTCTAATATAAAAATTTGCAATCTGGAAATGTCTATCAGCAAACAACAAACTCATAAAAGTGATCACAACTCCTTCTAAATACCTCCAAATAAGTTGGAATGTTTTGCAAAGACCTTCTAGGAGGATGGTGCCCAAACTCAAACTACAAAACTGCATCAAAACTCAAGATATTATTCTTGCACAAATCCCAAAGCACTCATGAGATGGTACAACCCTGTAGAGGAGCGATTTCTCTTGAAAAAATTAGAAACTTGGAATTAAAAGCTAAAAACCTCCAAATATGGTCACCATTATTATAGAAATGCAATGATCAAATACCCATAACTAAGTGATGGAAGTGGTTCAGAATGGAAAAGTGGTAACCATATACTCTGGTGAAGCGCCCGTCAACCATGATATATTCCATTATAACTCTTAAAACTTTCCTCCTAGATAGATTTGATGGACTCCACATCAAAGTAGCTATTGGCAACCTTAACCATCTTAGCCTTCTCCTTGTCTTTTTTAGGAAATTTAATGACCGCTTCATCAGAGAATCGACGGTCCCGATAAAATTTCACACCCTCTGTCGAAAGACTAGTTATCTCACCTATTAACTCCTCATTCAGCTTAACATTCCTGCCAAACAACACAATCTCACCATTTTTCTAATTTTTTACAAAATAGTCCAGCATCCCCTCATCAGTACCATGGAGCTTTTCCATATACCGGACTAAGCCTCCCTTTTCAATTCTTTCCCAGGCTTTGGCGTTCTTTCTGTGCTCCTGAAAACTGCTCAGCTCCACACATTTTCTTTCTCCCCCCATATTCAAAGCTCTGTTAAACAACACTCTACAGTTGCTCTGGGTCCCGTTTAGGCATATTTTATCAAACACCCAGAAAGCGTGCGAAGACTCTTCTTGAAAAAGAAAATGACGTCGGTCCCATCAAATCTAATGAAATCGACGTACCTAATCTTTATCCGTTTCATCATGTCGAAGACAGACTTCTCTTCCATGCACTGAATCATAATAAATTAGCGCTTTCACATCAGGATGGAGGTAGTCATTCTTCCTCCACGTGTTTTCCCCGCCCTTCTTAACCCCTTCATTGGTGAAGTAATCGCCACCTTATTGGCTTCTCTATAGGCATGGGACACTTTCACTTTATCAAATTTATTTAGTAAGATTTTTGTATCTTCGATCCACTTTTTGATGGTCCACGAGGGAGGGGTAAGCCCAAGAATGCAATTTATTATATTCATTGAATCACCCTCCAACCAAAGACATTTCATGTTCATCTTGAGGGCTAAGCTAACCGCATGAAAAGCCCCAATAGCTTCCGCAACATGATTAGTTTGAGTGCCGATGTCCACAACAAAAGCCGCAATAAAAGCCCCCGAATTGTCCCTTAAAACACACCCACTGCCAGCTTTCCCAGGATTTCCTTTAGCCGCACCATCAAAATTGGCTTTCACCCAACCCAAAGGCGGCAAAGACCAACTAGCATTCTCTCTCCCACAAACAACAGGTTTGAGGACATATGACCCAACTAATTTTGAATTCCACTTTTCGGCCATAGCAATATCGAGAGGAGACCAGTTGGCTTTCTCAACCATTTTTCTTGGAATTAAAGATAAGTTTTCCTTTATAGCCCTTACGATTTTAGCGAGCAAGTCCCCTTCCAACATCTCTTTATCCCTAAACACTCTGTTGTTCCTTTCCTTCCAAATATTCCAAGACACAAAAGGAAGAACAAAAGACCATAGCTTTTGAACAAAAGGATTTTTTGAAGGAGCTTTCCATTGCATGAAGAAATCTTCGACAGAGGCAGGGGAAACCCAAACCACATCAAGAAGCGCAAAAATTTTACCCCAGATATTCGAAACAAAAGGGAAATGAAGAAAAAGATGATTAACAGTCTCGGCTTCATTCCTGCACATATAACATCTGTTTGGTAATTGAATTCCTCTTTTTCCAAGATTGTCCAAAGTGAGAATCTTATTCTGTAGCATTATCCAGTAGAAAATATTAATTTTAGGAGTCAGGTGATTAATCCAAGCCTTAGCCCAGAAGGGAGGAGGCCCCATCGGACTAACCAACAAAGACGTGGCAGAAGAAACTGAAAAAATACCTAGACAGACAGCAAGATCCTCCACCTGGTGTTGAGCTGGCCTTAAGGCTCTGAAAGCCGACTGAACAGGGCTAAGATCCTGACTGATGGTATTCAAATCAACCCAACCCCCATTCCTCCAATAATCTTTAACCAAGACTCCAAATTCCCTTTTACAATCATTCATCCATTTACTGAATTTCTCAATTCTGATCAAAGGATCTTTAAAAAGCCACCTATCTTCCCAAAACCTAACATTATTTCCTTTTCCAATCAGCCAACCAATTCCCATTTCCAACAAATTTCTTCCTCTACCCATATCATTCCAGCAGACAGACCCGCGAGGTAAAGAAGAAGAATTTAAAATCTCATTAAAAGACTCAAAGTTATTAAAATATTTGGCTTTTAAGGTATCACACCATTCTCCATTCAAAGTAAGAGTTCTCCAAAGCTGTTTAGCAAGAAGGGACAGATTCAGAACTTTAATTTTCCTTAAGCCTAGGCCCCCCCTCGATTTGGGTCTACAAACCAGATCCCATCCAACAAGTGGCAATCTCTTCTTGTCCTCCACACCAGACCAGAGAAACCTTTTCTGAAATTTTTCAATGGCCTCAGCATATTTAGCAGGAATTTTAAATATACTAAGAGCATAAACAGGAAGATTTTGCAGAGAAGCCTTAAGGAGTTGGATTTTTCCAGCTTGACTGAGAAGAGCTCCTTTCCACCCCGAAAGCTTCTTATTGAATTTTTCAACCAGAGAAATCTAGAACGAGTCTGAAGGTTTAGAGAAAGAGGTAAACCAAGATAGGTTGATGGAAGAGGCTCAATTCGGCATCCAAGAATCCTAGCAAGTTTAAATTGTCTATACTCCGGAGTATTGAGGAAGAAAATTGAACTCTTAGCCCTGTTAACAACTTGCCTAGAAGCAGATTCATAGAGATTCAATTTTTTTGAAAGTCTTAGCTTCAGCCACAGTAGATCTTCCCATGAGAATGGTGTCATCAACAAATTGTTGGTGGGAACAGGTTAGAAGAGAAGAGGAAGGTCTTAAGCCAGCAAGGGATCTTTGATCAATAAGCTTTTTAATATTTCTTCCCAGACTCTCAGCCAAAATTGTAAACAGAATAGGAGAAATAGGATCTCCCTGTCTGAGGCCTCTAGAGGTCTGAAAAAACCTTGAAGGTGATCCATTCACAATGACAGAAGAGGTAACTATCGAGACAAGCTGGTTCACCAACTGAATGACTCTGTTATTAAAGCCAAACTTGTCTAGGATTTTAAACAAGAAATCCCAATCAACCCGATCATAGGCTTTGGAAATATCCAATTTAAGAATAAACCCTTCAGTTTTCGAAACCATTAACGAATGTAAGTTCTCATGAACAGTAACAAAAGAGTCCATAATGTACCTACCTGGCACAAAACCATTCTGCTACGGAGCAATCATTTGAGGAAGCACATAAAGCATTCTTGTAGTTAACACCTTCAAAATAATTTTATAAATAGAATTACATAGGCTGATTGGTCAAAAAGCTTGAAACTCCGAAGCCCCAGGTTTTTTTGGAATAAGGACCACAAAAGTAGCATTCAATTCTTTCAACAGACATCTTGATCCAAAGAATTCCTTGACAGCATTCACAACATCCAGCTCAACAATTTCCCAAAACACTTGGAAGAAGAATAAAGGAAAACCATCTGGTCCAGGAGCTTTGTTACCATCAAAAGAGAAAACAACTTTCCTTATTTCAACTTTGGAAGGAATAGCAGTGATCAAAGAATTTTCATTATGACCAATCACCTGAGGTATAGCCTCAATCAAGGAATCTTGAGCTTCAGTAACAATCTCTCCATTACAAGAAAGAAGGTTGCTAAAGAAAAGGACAGCTTGTTCCCTGATATCATCTTCCTCCTCAAACCTCATCCCATTAACATCAATATGAGCGATTCTATTAGCAGCCCTATGTTTCGAAGCAGACAGATGAAAGAATCTGGTATTCCTATCTCCCTCAGTCAACCAAGACACCCTTGGATCTTTGCCGCCAAAAAACTTCCTCTTTAGCAATAATGTCATGCAATTGAATGAGAAGTTCATTTTCCTTTTCTCTGTAATTGTCAATGTACCCCCATTTCTGGATTTTAGCTTGGATCTCCTGAATTTTGCCCTGAATTTCCATCTTAGTACCAAAAATATTCCCAAAGGCATCCTTTTTCCACCTTCTCACATTAGTTTTCACTTCCTTTAATTTTTTAGCAATCCTGAACATCGTTGTGCCAGTAATATCTATATTCCACCATCTACGAATTTCCTCAAAAATTCAAGGATGAGAAAGCCAGAATTTTTCAAATCTGAAAGGGAAGTTCTTTTTCACCTTAGTAGGATCCGCCAAAAGACAAATGGGAAAATGATCAGATCCCACCCTTGACAAGGCTCTCAAAGCACAAAAATAGTCTATAAACCATTGACCAGAAACAAGGGCCCTATCAAGTCTCACTTGTATCAAATCAGGCCCTAGTCTGCTATTAGTCTAGGTATAAGAAGCCCCTTATAGGTCTAGGTCTATCAAGGCATTACTGTTTATGAAGTCAGATAGGCCAGATTTACTATCCCAGTTGATTTGAGAACCCCCAAATTTCTCATCATTCAGGAGAGGAGTATTGAAGTCTCCCATGACCAGCCAGTGTTCATTAACAAAACATCTTCGAATACTAGATAACTCAAACCAAAAGGAATTTCTAGCATTCTTACAATTCGGGGCATAAATATTGGATTGAATCCAGCAAAAATTGTCTCTTATGTGGGTAAATCTAGTGGCCACTAAATTACCATTCTCCATTAAGGGCTCACCTTTAATAAACATCTTGTTCCAAAAAGTAACAATCCCCCCCGACGCACCCGCAGAACTATTTCCATGAGCCCCATAGTTTAAGGCTTTCAACTTTATCTTTAGGCATTTCAGTTTCTTGAACAAGAAGAATATCGGGTTTGTGATCCCTAACAAAATTATGCAAAACATCATTTTTATGACGACTATTCATCCCTCTTATATTCAAAGACATAATTTTCATTTCTTACCTAGGGGTTGAAGTATCTTCGGGATGGTCATTTGGATCCCATCCACAATATCCTGAAGGCTGCCTTGCTCCCTTTGCCATTTTTTTGATTTCCTTCCCAGGCAAGGCTTGGTACTCCCACAATTCGCCTTGGCTCTAGTTCTGGTGACCATACCACTTGAAGTTTCCTTCTTCTTCTTTTTTTCCTTCTTTGACTTTGAGTGTGATATAACCTCCTCCCACTCAGTTTCATCTTGGCTTTCCATTTCTCTACCTGATTCCCCATCCTTCTCAAAGAACAATCTCTGGTCCCAAGGGAGGGTATCCATTAAGCCATTCTTGGCTTCTAAAGTATTGACATTAGGTGTTTTCAAATTCATGCTTTGGGTCTCATAAGTATCCTTCACCACTTCCAAAGTGGCAATCTCCTGAACCTATACCCCTTTAGAGCAAGGGTTATCAGAAAGAGAATGAAAGGGGACAGGAATTCCTATCTCTAGGGACAAACCCTTAATGGGTATTTCCTCCAAACCAGGTACATTCATACAGCCAGCCATCATCAGAGGTGAGGACGAAAAAATACTCGTATCTTCATTTCTAGTTTCAGCCTTCTTCAGAGTATCCTGCGCTCCCTCCACTGAATGATTTTCTTCCTTTTTATGGACACATGTGGTGAAATCAAGTATTTAGGATCCTTAGGAACTCGAGAGCAAGTGCAATCTAACTTAGGGCACGCATCCTTATGCAAGAATTTATGGTTCTCCTTTAGATCTTGAGGAAAAGTGTGTCTTTCAAGATTCTCCTTCGCATCTGGGACAAGCATATGCTTCTCCTCCTCTGATTTTTTTTCCAGATAGTCTTAGGGTTGGCTACTTTCTCCTTTTCACTTTTATTATTAAGCGGGCACTTTTGTATTGTTGATTATTTGACTATTCTATTTTATTACCTTGTCTTAGGTCCCTTTTTCATATCATGAGAGTTAGGCTCTTTGTATGGAATGGTTAATATGTTGTTAGTATTCAAAGTATAAGTAGTAATGCAATTGTTAGGCTTGCGTTAGAAAATGTTAAAGTTATTTTTTATCAAATAAATGGAATCTTACTTTTCAAAAGTGGTAACTCGTGATGGCAAGCAGGTAGTTCCAAAATGCAAGGGATTATATAACACTAAATTCGAGTGATAGTAGATACTAAATTCACTTTTCCGAAAGTAGTGTGAGATGCATGCGTTGTCGGTTATATTTAACACATACAGAATAACAAATTATTTGCAGTTAGCAGCACTCTTTATTTTCGTGAGGCCCTTATTCACTTCATCGCTCCCAAGACATCTAAAACATATTACAAGTCTCTACTTAAAGTGTATATTCCATGAATCTATGGATACCAACTATGGAATTTGAGACTGGTCAGAATCATTGAATAGCTATAATCATTTGAAACCACTTTAATAGCAAAATAGCATCAACGAGAGTCTTCTCTTTTCTCGAGGAACTGTGCGATTGAACACAAAAATATAATAAATTAAGTGTGGGATCTCAACTCGATGTTCCCACTGGTCGGCACTATTTATTATTCAATCTTTGTAAGATGTTGAGTGTCTAAATGCCCCAAAGGAAGCTAACGATAAGGCAATAAGTTTTCCATTCTATCATTTCGTTACCAGGTTTTTGACAGTGAACCAAAATAAGTAAACATAAGCAAATATCTACTAAATCAGCCAAGAATCTTATTTATTTACGTTGCTCTTGTAATTTATAAAAGATCTAGTTGAAATATCTTATTCTTGAGCATCCTTGTAGGCTTTTAAGTTCTGAGACTGTATAATAAAATCTTAAGGACATGTTATATAAAACCTCTTGAAAAGAAGGCTGCAATAATACTCACAGGAAAAAAGGAATCGTTAGAATTTCCTCCGGCAACCAGTACCTAGTTGCCCTTTTAAGATTTATATATCTTTTTATGAGGTACAACATTATAAGCATAGTATAGAGCATTAATAGAATTATTGGGAATATTAATATTAACGAAAGAAAACCAGTACTGAAACATTATAAAATATTAGTGATATACCAATGTCTGAGCGTTCAAGGGAATTATTAAACAACAAATAGCTGGGAAGGTATATACCAATGTTCGTTGAATTTTTTTATAATCAGCTTTTCAAAAGCATATTAAAACTACAGAAGATGAATGTGGAATTCACGTGTTACCGAAAACATAAACTGAAAAGATACTGTGATGCTGTAGAACAGCTTTGAGGCGCCAAATCATATCTAAGCTGTCGACACCTATAGATTATACTTGACAAGTCGTAACTTCATAACCAGTACATTAAAAGTTTAGTTTATGTGCTGATATATGGTATTAAGAGTTGAACGAAATAGCATTATATAATATCATAAATATGCTTAATTATGCAGGATGCTAGACGCACATTATAATGGATTTTGAATAGCTTCATCATTGAAAAAATGTGTATATGGAAAATGTATGTTTTCGCCATTCTTTCCTACCTGTCAATCGTTAATCCGTATGGTTGAAAGACAAAGTAACTAAGTTTTTGCAAGCAAAGTGCTAAATACCTAGAATTCTTGTACTTTGGTGTTTTAATGGGTACTTTCTGTGTTTTAATGGATACTGCATTAAGTCTTTTCCTTACCTAAAGAAATGTGAAATAAAATGTCTGGAGAGTTATATTTTAAAAAATAGTTTCATTTACTATAAAAGATGTCTTGGAAATGTAAACATAATACTAAATTTATTTGTCTAGAGAATTAAGGAGAAAACTATATATATAAATGTAGGATTATTTCCTTCTTTTTAATCAAAAACTCTTAGTGCTCGACCAAAAGAGTCAATTTAATTTTTTAGAGTTTTATATTTAATGGAACATCTAATACTTTAGAGTGGTGGCTCCTCTATTAAACATTTTATGTTCAATACTTCTTAGGAAAAGCATAGTTTAATTTACACTTAGATGATTCAAACCTATCAAATGGTTTATGTCATTACAAATTGACATTTTTAAAAATGAATTAGACTTTTTCCTTTTTTTTTTATAAGTGAAAAATAAAAAAAATAGTAGTTGATAGAAATAAGCAAGAAAATTTAACAATGAAAGAGAAGGAAAGGATAAGAAGAAAGTAAAGACAAGGGTGAACAAAAATGAGATGAACAAAAGGGAGGATACAAGCAAATTTTATTCTTTTTGAAGTAATTTTTTTATAGTTTTCTCATTAATTTAATATGTTTTAAAAGTGAAATCCATCACTTATTATATCATTATGTCTATTAATAAATATGTTTTCAAAACTCCTTTCACTACAAGGAAATCACAACACATTTAGTTTTGAACCTTTTTCTCTTATAATTTCTTAAATTGGGGTGACTTATTACATTATGTCATGCAAAAACTAGATTTTAGATTATTTTTTATGAAAATATTGTATTATAATAAAATTGGTAGAATGGGATCACACCCTAAAATTAAAAACAATGATAAGTACAAAATGAGTAGATATGTAGTTGAAAAGGGGAGAAAAATCACAAAATGTAAAAACCATGATTGAAAAAATGGAAACAAGTTATCAATTGTCATATTAGTACAAAGCTAATAAAAAACCATAAATTAAATTCTATCATAAAAGTAGGGCCTTAGTCGCTAGAAATATTCCACTCACCACATGAAAAAATATTGCCACCATCCACTCCATCTCCACTACCACCCACAAGGAAAAAAGTTGGTCAAACACCTCCTCCATAACTTTTTAGTCATCAACACTGGTAGTAATTTTCTCCACACCATTCTTTCATATATTTTTAGTCATCAATATAGCCCATTCAATATTAGATCAAATTACCTCTTCTCCAAATGAATGATTTTTATCTTTTTTCCTTTTGTTCCTTTGAGTACCACACTTGCATTTTTCACAGTGGTCCCTAGTCTTTTGGTGAGGCATTTATTCACCTTCAAAGCTAGTTTGTTGGATTTGACATTACAAAGCTTAACTTGCAACCTATTTGGGTGTATCTCCCTGAGCTTCCTTTAGAATTTTGGGATGAAGATATTCTTCAAGATATTGCTAATGTTGTTGGTCATTTTATTACCTTAGATAAGGTCACTAAAAATAGATTCAACTTTCTCTTTGAAAGATTATGCACGTCTTGGTTGAGTCTAGTTTTGTGCTACACAAAATTTAAATCTTTGCTCCAAAATTGGGCCTTAGGAGCAAGAAATTCATTATAAAACTACTTGGTAGCATCAACCTATTGTACAAGGCCAGTCTCATCATGATAAAGATTTGCATACTACATTGACTACCCAAAATGGTGAAACTCTTGTTCAGTTTGTTGTGACTTTGGCCTCCCATGGCGTTCATGGCAGAGGTTCTATGTTAGGGATAGAAAGAAAGCTAGATGTTGGGCTTGCTACTCCTACTAAGTTGCATCCCATGATTATTGGTAAAGAGAAGTTCTCTACTAAGATCTTCAGGTTGGATGGTGCTTCTTGCAAGTTGAAGAGAAATTTTGTTGATGCGATTGGAAGCTTACTTGATATTGATTGGTGTCGAAAATCCCTCCCAACTCCTATTTTGGGGCCTTTGTTGATGTTTGAATTAAAACCTCTTTGATTGGCTATTTCTGGTTTTGGGTCCTTCCAAATCTCTTTCTTCATTCTTGGCTCCGATCAAAATATTTGTTGGTCTTGTTGTTCTCCTAGTTTCTTTTTCCTTGTCTCACCTTTGGTGAGTTTTTTTTCTCTATTCCTTTATGATTGTTTTGTATCAAGTACAGGACCTTCTTGAATTTTCCTTAATCAAACCTATTATTTCTCCATCTTTCAATCAATTATTGTTTATCATGTTATAAATTTCTTTCATTTTGACTATGTTTACTTCCACCCCTTAAATTGATTTAACATTCTATTTTGTTCATAAAATATTTTAAAACTATGTACCACCATTCTATAAAACTATTAGTTTTTTTCTTAAAAAATATATAATATGCATTCATATATAGTGTTTTCTCCTACTTATTTTCAATTAATAATTTTAATATTCTCCATTTATATTTTGAAGAAGTATAAAATAAAATAATTATTTTTATTTGAAATAGTAATTGTCAAACTTTGTTTTAGACTTTCTTATTATTTATAGGTTTTAAATTTTTGAAGAATATTTCAAGCTTTTTGTAGATTTTTAATTTAAATTATTAGTATTTTTACTTATACATGATATATATATTTTTAGAATTTAATAATATTTAAAACTTAATTATTATTTTTTCAAAAAATTAGTTTTTTATTGTCTTTATTTCTACTTGTAATTTATTAAAATTTTATGGAAAACTTTATAAATATTTATAATTCTTTATGATCTTTTATAAAGCTATTTTAAATAAATCAATAAGTTAGGTTTAATTAAATATTATTAATTCTTTTGATTTAAAGATTAAAATTTATAATCATTTTGATTATTGTGTTCACTCATTCTTATTCAAGTTTATGAGACATTGAATATTTAAAATGTTAAATATCATCTAGTTTAATAGTTAAAGGTAAATTTTAGCCATAAAAATATCATAATTATTTATAATTCTTATATAGAAATGATGTGTAAAATTATTTGTTAGAAATTAATCTTTATTTAGGTGAAGATTATGTATAAATTTATATTAATTAAATAATTGTAGGAATATTCCAAAGGAATCCTACAATTCTTTTTTCTTATTTCAGTATTCTGACACATGTGTGATAATGACTCATTTTAATAATTCTTGTTTGGAGGAATATTAAGGATTAGGTGTAGGCTCCTCCTTATGAGGATTTTGACACCTTGCACCCACATAGGATGAAAGGTGGCATGGATAGACATGAGAATTACTTATGCAACTATTTTCTCACTTATATTTATTTGTTCTACTTCTCTCATTCTACACATGAAGCATTCTATGATTGAGCTCTCTCTATTTCTCTTCTTGTAATATTCATATTTATGTTATCTCCATAATATTAGTTTTCTTCCCCTTACAAAATCTTGTGTCACCTCTTGGATGTTGGTGTGCTTGCTCATGGTTCTCATCCTAATGGTAATATTTTCCTTCAACCAATTGCTCTTGCATAAGTACTTTCTATTTATATTATTTATTTCATTTATTATTCCTTTCTTTATTCCTAACAATTAAATAGTATGATATTAAAAGATTAATATCATATTAATATCTATGAATGAAGTAGATTAAATCTACTTAGAATGATATTACTAAGACCAGATAAAGAATTTAACATTCATAGAATAGTGTGATTATTTAATCATGGTATTTATATCCTTGCCACGAAGATTCAAAGTCTTGTTGGCTTGTTGAGCTCACAAGACTTAAGCTCCTATTAGGCTAGTGAGATTGAAAGCTTGATGCATTCACCATTTTATATTCAAATATTTGTTAGGCCAATGAACTTGGAAGCTTTCAAATTCTAATGATTTGTTGAGAACTCATTTTGGGGATAAGGTCCCCCTTTTGTGGCCTCATTTGGCTCAAGCCAAGGAAAAAATACCAAGACACATAGCTAAAATAAACAACAAAGATGAGAACTTGAAATGTGACACTATCTTATCCATTAGTCATTTAATGCTTTACAAATTAGCCAAGATGAGGTTCAAATGACTACTTTTAAGTTTCAACCAATTCACTAGTCAAAAGAAATTTCCTTATTAAAAGTAAGACAACTATTTACCACTTATAAGAAATTTTGACACCTTTGAAATGTGACACCATCTTATCCATTAGACATTTACCATTTTAAAAATTGATCAATGAGAGGTTTAGATGACTATTCTTAAATATAATCCCAATAATAGTAAATTTTAGTTAATAAAAATAGAACAATTATTTACAATTTTTTGATAAGAGTGAAATATAGAACTGCGTTATTGTAAACTATTGAGTGATATTTAAAGATTTGACAACTTATTAAAACCTATGAATATAATTAGATTAAATCTTCTTATAGTGAAGCTCAATACTTACGAGTGAGTCCACTAAAGTTCAAAATCTATTGAATGCAAGACTTCACCACATAAAAAAAAATGAAACCATGATTGTGAGAATAGATAAAATGATTTAGTAAATTTTGATATAAAACCCTCCAAAATTTTATGTTTCTTAAAATTAAAAAGAAATAAGAAATTTGGACTCGCTAGAAATGTTATAGTGACACGATATTAGCCAAACCCGTCTTTTTATCGTTGATCTTAGTGTTCCACTGGGGCCCATTGAGACATGAGGTGGTCCATCACAGCTTGTTTCACAAATTGATTCATTCTAGAGATTTCATGGCTATTTCTTAGCGACGGAACTCGATTTAATTAAATACGAGGGCATGAAGATTCTTCCTGTTAAAATCCTCATCGTACCGCAAATTTACTTCTGGTACGAAGTCTAATTGTAAAACAAATTTTAATCCACCCATGTCAAATTTGGACTGGAAAAATGATGATTTAACTTCTCACCTAGCAGAATCCACAACTCTGTGGCATCATCTATCACTACTCCAAAGACGTGAGTGGATCTCACAAAACCTTGGATGTAAAACATAAACTGCAAAACCTTGGATGTAAAACATAAACTGAGTTTATCTAGGGAACCAGGAAATGGTATTTGAATCTTCATTTTTTAAGTGGTGCAGTATCCATTAGAGCAACACGGTTGAAGAACTCTAGCTCTTTAGCTGTCTTGTTCTTAGCTCGTTCAGTTAAAAATTATTTTAGTGAACAAGGATTATATGATATGTTCTCATCTTATATTATGAGATTTATTATTATTATATATAATTTTGATGTTTTTTTAAAATATTCTGCGGCTCTTTCCTTATATAGCAGATTATAGCAATACAGATAATCATTGATCTAAATCAAAATCATCAAGGAGAATTTTATCTGTCAAAGTCACCTAAGGATTGAAAATGGTCAAAATGATCCTCCAAAAATTTTAACCTGGCTAAATGACTTTTTAAAAACTTACCATCATCCTTACCAATTTTACTGAACCCTTAAACCTATCTAATAAATATTGATTTCATCTTTGAATTATATAAACCATCCCTAACCACATTTGAAAACTAAGAACAGCAGGTATGTCTTTCATTTCAACATATTGATTTGATTTAATCTTGGCGTTATATAAACCATCCTTTAACTACTCTATTTTCGTCTGTCATTTCAATATTTTGTTTGTTTAAACTTATTTTCATTATATATTATTCCTAGGGATTTAGAGTTGACGGGTAGGGAAAAAAACCCAATACATGCAATCTGATACGACAACATTTTGAATGATATCCATGTACTAAAAACCCCGTAGAATGTGTGTATACCATTCTGCGTAATTAATCTCATTTCGAGGATATCATAAGTTCATTTCCCTCAACGGCAGATGTTATTAACTTTTAATGTTTTTGGTAGTCTTGCTCAAAACATAATAACAAAGTGAAGATAAGAGGAGCATCCCTTTCTCATTTCCCTGGCTAGCAAAAAAAATAATGCGTTACTGTGCTTACAACGAAAACGAGTGGGCTTATCTATGTGTTTAAATTCTTTCAAAAGTATTGTAAGTTCGTTTTACTTCACTTTTTTCTCGTGATGATGGTATTTTTTAACTACATTTCTATGGGAATAAAAAAATCCAATACTTCAACCTTACAATATAAGTACCATATAAATGAAGGAAATAAATTTGATTTACATTACATTGCCATTCACACTTTAGGCTCCAACAATGAAGTTTAAATACATAGAACACTACATGCTATGAATCTGGATATCTATATATCATGTTGAAACTGGCATCCGTTCATGATATATGGTTTACAAAGTAAGATAATGGAAAAAAACATCTTCTAATTAATCAACAGAAAACAAATATACATAACAGCTAATAGTCTGAATATAAACATTCAATGTCCAACGCCTGGGCTATGTCCTTGTGGATGGTTTGTGATGGGTGTTCCTCCACTTACATCATCTTCACTTGTCATATAAAAACCATATTTCCTCTCAGATTTTACACCATCAAAGCTTTCATCTGCTGCCAAATAGCCTGCTCTCTCTTTCTGATTAACAACTGAGACCGCACTGAAGATGGGGGCAGGAGCAACTCCAGAGGTCATGACAACAGTATTGGGTAGCTTCATTGGCCGAGATTCACAAAGAAAAATAGCCCAAGCAAACCAAGACACAGAAAGAATGAAAGCAATACCCGTTTTCATTTTGTACTGAACAGAAGCTACTGAAGCCGGGTATATTAGAAATGCTAAGTGGGCAGCACTTGGGAGACACAAAAAGCTTAAGGACGTCACAGAACAGTGGTCGTTGCATTTCTGTATACCCCAACACTGTATATATAGACTTCTTTGGTTCAGATTCTTCAAGAAAGTTTCATTTTCTAGAAATAAAATAATCCAGATTCTCTCCCTGTAGGAAGTCTATCGAAATTCCCTACCAATGGGAACTTTGAATGGGTCGTACTTTAGGCTTTTTTATATCTAATTTGTTAGAATGATATCGTTACTATTTTATTCTTGAATAGGTTAGATTCTCTGACACGAAACACAGAGATGGTCAACAGTTTCATATTCAAAGGTTGAAATCTGCTAAATTCTTAGTTTACTGGCATGAATTTACAACCTGTCAAATATAATTTATAGGTATTGACAGCCTTGAAATGTATAAGGTCCTCACAACAGTCTGCAGCAAAACATTATTTTTTTCAGTTTTAGTTTTCGATAACACGTACATGGCACGTTCATCTTTTAGAATTTTGATACACTGTTGAAAACTAGTTTTACCGTCTATTTTCTGAGCTGCTTCTTGTTTTATAATTCGCTTGCATGTTCAAGGTCGCTGTGTGTTATCACTACGGAACATGTAAAACGACAAAGGTTTCTGTACATGTTCGAACCGCATTAGTGCTCTCTAGTATTTTAAGAACCGTTCTATTTAACAAAAATATAAATAATTCTCAGGATAGCAACTAGGTACTCTTTGCTGGGGGAATGCCTAACAATTTTTCTGCTATATATAAGTTATATGACAAAAATCAAACCAATTGGGAATGCATTCAGATTCTTTATTATTATTTTGTTTGATTTTTGTCATATACACAAATTTTTTTTCTATTTTATTGTTGGTTGTTTTATTATTCTATCTTGTTATCTTGTTTGAGTCTTTTTTTAACATATTATCAGAGTTAGGTTCTTGGTATTGAATGGTTAATATGTTGTTGGACTATTTTTTCAACTAGATAAGAATTGAAATTGATTTACAAGATTTATGTCAATTCATTTAAATGTTGATTGTATTTAATTTAATCTAATGTACTTTACTAATTAATATTTGTTATTTTTTATATATGCAATTTCAGAGATTAAAGATTGTAGTTAACAATTCTATAGAAATGAAAGGAAATTTGTTGAAGATTAAAAAATTATAAATAAATGGAATCAAAGAAGTGTAAATTAAAGGAAGCAAAAGGTATTATTGGTGAAGCTTTGAATCTATATTTCAATAAAATTTTGCTTAATACAAATAACCCAATGAAATTATGGGAAGAGTTGGAAAATGGTTACAAACATGTTTTTTATTAAAAGAGCAGTGTTTTGAAAGGGCCTTGATCCCTTTTACAAAGAGACAGATAAAGCAATAAGCATAACAAAGCAACAAGGAACAAACAAGGAACAACAACAAGACTAGACAAGACAGAAAATCACAACCAACCAACAAACAACAACCAAGCAGAAGTACGACAAGCCTACCAATAGAGCATTACAAAGCAAGAAACATCATCCAACCAACATTAAGTCAGTGTGGCTTAAAAAAATGTTCTAAAGATTTATGTTTTATTGTAATACAAGGATCCCTCTCCACAAATCTTTTCCCCTTATTTCTAAAAGGAAAAGATACAGGACTATTAAGTAAACCAACCAATCCTAGAGTATCAACAATGGAGTCCAATAGTAAATCTTCCATCTGAGGCTCATGAAAGGGAGTTTGTAGTCTTCCATAATAGTTGACATCTTTTCCTTCTTCTTCCAAACAAAGTGTTGTTTCTTTTTTCTCGAGAAGGTAAAGGAGGTATGACCCACTCTACCACAAGAATGACAAATAGCCAAAGAGTTCATATTTAATTTTTTGCACCCACTTACCAAAATTTGAAGACACGGTAATATTAGAAGGGACAATAATGTTATTCTCCACTAAAACACAAAATTTAGCAAACAAAAGTTACTTCATGGATTTAGTAATCTTATCAGTAGTACAAAATTGCCCAAAAGAGTTAGCATTGCTCATAAAAATATTTCTAGTGCAAAACTCCAAAGAAAGCCTTGGAAAACAAAGCCTAATAGGAAACTTAAAAGTGTTTATCATTGGGTTGAAATAGGAAACCACTTTTGAAGGCAGAGACCAATCGAGCCTAGAAACTGGAGGGCCTTCAAGAAGGACCCTTGAACAGTCATTTGCATAGGGAAAAGAAAAGAGAAGGGAACCATTGGACGTAGCAATTACCCAAACCTAACTTCTATTCTTCCAAACCTAAAGGACATATCTTCTAACAACATCGATATTGGGATAATTTGCACAAAACCTCCCGACCAAGGAGCTCTTAAGCCAGTCCAAAGACATAAAGAAAAGAGTCAAGAATATCAATATGAACTTATTCATCCTCTGCAACAGTGGTAAAACTTCCATCTATGGCCTCATAATCAATATCAAGCAATTGTTTAGATGTGTCACGCACCTCCTTAGCTTGAAGCTCCTCCAAACCAGGAATGACCACATGAAAGGAAGAAAACTCAACCTGAAAACTGCTCAAGCTCCCATCTCTACAAGTCATGCCAAAAATGGGAAGCTCAAAAATTGTACAAGATAAAGGTGAAACAATAGGAACAAGAACTTCAAAAGGTGAAGTAGTAACATCTTCCTCAACAATAGAAGGGAGAAGAAAGCCTTGTTTGAGACCTATAAATAGATTATTATTATTAAGGGGTTTCTCCACATAAATCATAGTTGAACTCTTATAGGCCTCAACATGGGCTTCAAGCTATATCTCAAGAAGAAGCTCATTCTTCTCAACAAGCCCATTACAGTCCCAACCAATATCCTTAAGAAAACCATCAACATGATCACCATTTTCAGAGGAGAAAATCTCTTCATCTTCCCAAATATGAGCCCAAAAGTCTTCCTCTAAAGAGACAAGGGCATCATCAACATCAACAACCAAGACAACCACATGTGATTCCTCATGATCAGCTTAACCATTCTCATCTACAATATATGAGGACAAATGACCTACAACAATGGAGAAAGACATGGAACTCCCACTCCTGCATGCCATACCAAGAATTGTAAACAAGGGGATCCCTAAGAGGATGTTAACCAAAGCGAGAAAGGAAGATGGGTAAAATCAATAGAAGACACAGAGAGGGGAATAGCCAAGAGGAGCTAGGGGAGGTGAAGGTGAGATAAAACATGTAGACTAGCAAGAAAGGAAAATGTAAAAAAAGAGGGGAAATTCCAATAGGAGGCCACAACAACCCAAGTAGTAAGGAGATGAGGTGGTAAGACACAAGGTCCATGGCTTGGCTTAGGGCCAAGGTGGGCAGGAGCTACAAGAATTCAAAAAAATAGCTAAGCAGGGGCATAAATTTTTTTCATGTGATTAATTCTACTATTTGTAGTTATGCAAATAATATATTAAATTATCTTACGAGGGTCACAAATATTAACTATGCGTGGTTACAAAGATGTTAATATTGGTAATATTTTTTCAATAAAAAGAAATTTTAAAAATTTTAAACCTTGACATTTAAAAATAATAATTGATTATTTAAATGAAGTTTCACACTTAAATGTTTAAATCAGTAGTTAATGGATAAATTTTCAAAGAATATGGCCATTTAGCTAAATGTTAATGTCCTCAATTTTCTCATGTAGGGTTAAATCAAGAGTTTATCTTATCATAATGACATTAAGAAGCAAATATAGTCAAGGTAAAATCATTAGCTAAAACTCTAAAGAAGCTAAAAGAATTTTCAATACAACATTTTATGAAGGGAGAAAATAGAAAAAAATAATAAGTTTCATAATGATAATACTATAGAGCAACAAGAACAACATAACAATAAGAAGAATTTACATTGCAAATAATAACAAAAATAAGAGGAATTTCATTATGATCATTTGTCACATTACATCCAATATATTAGCTTTATAAAGCCATTGTTTTCCTATTATAGGAATAACTTCCTATGAACACTAAATCCAAACTTGCATGAACAAAGCAAACAATCACTTTATTAGATAAAAAATGCAAGGTTAGAATAATAATTCCCCATAAAATCCATTTCCATTGTTAAAGAACAAGGAAAAAAAGATCAAATAATTGAGAAAATACAAACAAAGATAACTATTCCTATTCTAAAACAAAGCAAACACTTGATCTTATGGGGGGATTGGTGCTATTTTGATGTGGAAAATAGCCCTTTCCCAACCCCTTTTGATAAGCTAAATGATGAGATTGCTTTGAAGATGATATAGATTCAAATGACAATGATGCATTTATGCATGAGATTGTGGAGTTGTGGAGGATTAATACAATAGAGGAGGCCTTTATTTATAACTAGGAAGGATAGAATAATGCCAAACATGGAGGATGTGGGACTAAAGATCCACCAATTACAAGATGCCACTTGTCAACATGTGAGAGGTTAAGGAATGAGCACATTTGTGTCTACGTGCCAAAGCGGAGGAGATTTGAAATTTGAATTTGATGAAAAGATGAATTAAATGCTAAGTTTGACTTGTGCAAGAGACATGTAAGAGATCTTAAATGCTTTGTTGGATGTACATATCAATTTGGGGGGATATTTCAAACTTGGAGAATATTTCTCAAATATGCCAAGTTGAAAATAAATAAAGATTTTAATAAATTATTTAAATGCATTTTCATGTGCAAGTGGAAAAATCTAGGGAATACAAGTGATTAGGATTAAATTAATCAAGATTTGATTAATTTAATAGGAGATTAGGTGATTTTGACTTTTGACTTAGATTTTAGGATTTAAATAAATCAAAATGAGAGGGAATTCATGCATTAGTAATTTAATTAAATAAATTTGATTTATTTAATTAAATGAAGAACATTTGAAGATAATTAAATAAAATTGATTTATTTAATTTAAGAAGGATGACTTAGGATTTAATTAAACAAAAGATGATTTATTTAATTAAAGAGGGAAAATGATGATAAAGGGATGATTAAGGATGACATGGAATTAGTGAATCCAGGCTAGATGCATGATGTCAATTTTGCATGTCTATATATTGCCCCTCTTTGAAGCAATGTACTTGTTACATTGGTTCAAAGAATAAACTTGCCGCGATCAAATTTTAAAAAAAAATTGATTATTTTTTTGGATGGCCTAGTGGGAAGAAGTATACTAGTACATTTCCCCCTCAAGAGATCAAGCGAAAGATTCGATTTGAGGGTTGATCTTGCAACAAAGAGGTTCAAAATGGGCGTATGGATGGTTATGATGATGATGCAAATGAGATGGTTTTAAGATGCTTAGAATAAAAAATCTATATTATCCTAAACAACATAAAATGATGATGCAAAGCATGTGAAATTGATGGCATGGATGATGTGATGATACCTATATTATTATGCAATGGATGTGAGATGATTAGTGTTTTCTATATGATGTGATATGATATGCAGCATGCTGGCAGCTGGTGGATGCAAGATGGATACATTAGTGATGATGATGTTAGTGCAGAGAGAAGAAAGAAGAAATGAGATGAAGACAAAAGGATCCAACAAGTCAATGATCCAAGAAGACTTTATTAGAGATGATGATGATAGATGGATGATGTTTCACTTATCAAGGATTGGGATTTAAAGAAGGGCTACTTACCTTATGTTTGATTACACACATAGATACGATGCATCAAGGTATTAAAAACTAGGATGGCATTGCACCTAGCGTGATGGAATTTGACTTGAAAAATAGATAGGAGCATTCTTTTTAACACTTGACATATGAAAACCTTGCTAGGATGCAGCTAACAAAGCAAGTATTCATCAAGTTATATTACAAGAATATCCAACAAGCACAACAAACAAGATATCATGATTGTTGCCCCATTCCTATCTCTCTAAATCCTTCGTTTGGACATCATTGAGAGGTCCTTGGAATGAGTGCAATAAGATAAATCAAAAGAAAAGATCAAGTACACAAACAAGTCAATGTTCTTCATACCTCTAGCCAAAGGGATTTGTTTTGATAGGATAAGAATCCAAGTGATATCCAAAATGATGCCCATTGCCGGAAAAATATATCCTAGGACATGCATTCTATAAGATGATGATGGTTTGATAAGTTGATTGATAAGAATTTTATATAAGGTCGATTGACATGTTTGTGAATGATCAATAGTTTGATTTTGCATTTAAAGGCTTGTTGTTTCAATTTTGATTTTTTTTTACGTTTGAAGTTTGTTTTTACTAATTTTTGTGCTTGTTTTTGTTTGTATTGCCAAAGGATGAAGGCAATGATTGTTTATTATGCGTGATGTTTGTTTCAGGTGTAAGTGAGATGGGGATGGATGAATTTTTTGGGTTTTTTCAATACATTTATGATCTTTTTGAAAAATGTTTTGAGGTTGTTTTTGGTATTTTTGAGATTTTGCAAATGTTTTGATTTTTCAAATTTTCCAAATGTTTTTGTGTTTTTATGAGATTTTATGAAATTTTTTTGGATTTTTTACATGATTTTGATGTTTTGGATATGGACATATGTGACGATATCAATGCTCTATTTTGAGATTTTGTTGAAAACCAAGCTAAGGTTGATTGATCAGATTGATGATGATAACATTGTTGAGGATGCACAATAATGCAAGGATAGTGTTAAGCAACAAAAAGGATTGGTAAGGATATCCCGAGATGATGATGGATTGATCATGATAACATTGTTAAGGATACACAACAATGCAAGGATAGTGTTAAGCAACACAAGGATTGGGATGGATATCTTGTGATGATGATGGATTGATTGGATCAGGATTTTGAAGCTTGGTTTTGGAAAAAAATTATCTTAAATGATTTTATGTGATGTTGAATACAAAATAGATACGACTGATATTGACTGTTTGGATTGATGTTTGATGAAAGATGAAGTTTGATAAGGAACATCTTCTCATCAAAATGTGCCATGGGCTAGTGATTTGGATTCTTGCTTACAAGTGGTTTGAGCAATTTGATTTCACATTTTCCAATGTTCAGATCACCACATAATTTGGAGGATATAGATCAAGATTTATTCCTGAAGCAAGATGTAAATATCTGCCCCCAATGTCTAGCAATGTATGGAATGCCATGGGTAGATGCTTGGATAGGTGTATAGATGGATGGATATGGATTATCTTGTGCCAATATAAGGTGTTTGAATAAGGAATTCTCATTTGGATAGTGCTTCATGGCTTAGATAATGTTGCATAGGATAAGATCAATGAAAATGACCCATGTCAAGATGTTTATCATAAGCAAGTGTAAATTTTGCACCAAAGTTTCATCAAGATCAAGATAATTTGGATTATGGATGCATATATATGAAAATGGATTGGATAAATGGTGTGTGGATGAGTGGATTTATTATGGATAAGATGGATGGAATGCTAGAATTATTATGGATGGGATAAGATGCTTCCACCTAAACTGGTGCATGTAGATGCTCAATTCTACACATGATGCCTATTTTCCAGGTTTTCATCATGGTATCTATCGAAAGAGCCACCCATGCAATTTTCACTAGAGGCCAATTTTTTATCTTTACTATTTTCAATCAATTTTCTATTTTTTTTGGATTTTCATATATATTTTTTTTTTTTTTTGATTTTTCTGAAAGATTTTAAGCTTATGTTGAATCAATTTGTGGTGTTGATGTAGATTCTTTTGTCATGATGTGCCATTGATATCCTGCTTGGAGAAGTTTCTTTTCCAAGATACGTGCACTTGAATACAACTTTTGAGATTCCTAATCGGCTTTGTTGATACTGGAGTTAATTTTTTCTTTGTGTTCACATCGTGATATAGTGCCTTCTGAATCCTTATGATGAAAGGTCATTGCCAATACCTGGTCAATGTGAGAATTGGATATCATGCATGGAGGCGTGGATGGAGTGTGTTTAGGGATAAAAGATGGATTGGTTGACAGTTTGGAACCTTTGACTCTCCAAACTTGGGAAGATGAGCAATGATGGGTGGATATGGAAGTGTGCATGAAGTTAGGACCAACTACTTGATATACTTTGTATGTTGCTTAAGAAGCTTGTTTTTTCCTTTATGGACATCTTTGATGGACACTTTTCCCTTTTTTATTTTTCCCCATAGTTTCTTTGACTAATGGAGATTGATAGGGATAATCTTTCTTTGTATTCTTTGGTATCCATTTGTATTTGATTTGTTCAATAGGCTTCTTAGCTTATTTTTCTTTGATAACATTCTTTATGATTTGATGCAAATCTTTCTTTTTATGTTGGTCCCAATTCATGGATGGGGTGATGGGTGGATGAAGATTCATGGCATGGCTGGTTGTAGTACTGGCATTGGTCTCACCATAAGGACTCTTCATGCTCCCTAGGTTGATGTTTTCTTGAGACAGTTGCCCCCAGTATGGTGGTAGTGGCACCTTTGTTCCTTGATTATGCTCTTTTTGAGATGTCTTGTTCAGTAAGCATGCTCTGATAAACGACCACTGTAGATGATGTTATTGGAATTCGTTGCTTTGCTAACTTCAGAATACCCTATTCTATCTGACTTGTTTCATTGAGTGGATAATGTTGGATATCCTTATACATTATGTCCTCAGTCTGAATTTGGGATATATCTTATACTACTATTGATAATTCAGTTTAACTATAGGAATCAATAACCTACTCTTTTTGTGTAATAATATCATGAGTAAAGGGATCTTATTCTAAATGAAGAGCATCTACAAGTTCATCCAAAGAAAGCATCTCATGGGTATATGGAGGAGTATGTGCTATGTGGATATGATCATCACTTGCGACATCTTGCATAGATAGGAGAGTTTCCATTAGATCATTGTAGTATCTTGGAGATACAAATTATTGATCTTGTATGATTTTGGAATTGCTTTCAACATGCTTTGGGTCAGGTTCTTGATGTGGGTTAGTTTCAAAGGATCGATTTCTTATAAAGGATTCTTGGATGTCTTCATTAGGCATGGGAAATGGCTCAGTATCCTCTTGGTCTTTGAGTGGACTTGGATCAAGTTTCAAGTTGAGGATTCCTTCAGTATCTGTAACCATGAGGTCAAAGGGGGTCAATATGTCTTGGAAAGGACCATTTATAGACCTTGGTGAAATATTTTGATCTTGCTTTGGAAAAAATTCTTGAGATATGTCCTCTAACTCATAAGGCAATGTAGAGACATTTTCAACATGCTCATTGGTCAATGGATCTTAGAATATGTCAATAGGATCAAATAATCCTAACACTCCTTGAAATAGATCACTAAAAAGTGGCTCTTGATGTATGGTGAGTTGATCATCAGATGAGATAGAAACATCTTCAATGTGCTCATTAATGGAGAGATCTTGAACATTGTTTTCAAAAATTGTGGTAGAGAGATTGTTAATGTCTTCAACCATAGGGTCAAATGATGTTGACATTTCTTCAATTAGATCATTTTTGGGTGGATTTTTATCATGATTGAAAAGTGACTCTTGATGTATGTTAATTTGATCATTGGATGAGGTAGAAACATCTTCATCGATGCATCAATCTTGATCTCTATTTTTAACAGTTGTGGTGGAGAGATTGTCAATGCTATCATTGTCCCCAATGGTGATTATCTTTTGATGAATAAGGTCTTGGATGATATTTTTGAGTCAAATACAATATGATGTTGTGTGTCCCTTTGTTTTTTGGAAGCCACAAAAGTACTTCTCATTATACCATGGTGGTTTAACTAAGGGCTCTTGATAATCCTCATGAACATGGAGTTTAATGAGATTTTCTTGTGCCAACTGTTGCATGATCAGTTCAATGGGTCTCCCAAGTGGTGTGTATTTTTGTTTGTTACCTTCTAAGATTTGACCTTGTGGTGATTGATTTTGGAGACGTGGTGATTAGGTTTTTTCTTGATGTTGTTGATCTTGGTATCCAACTTCTTGACATTAGAGATATTGTTTTTGACATGGTTGTGGCCACAACTTATTACTTTGATGACATGGTTCAATCAATGGTAGAGTACATTGATTTTGGAGTGAAAATGTCTCTTGTTTCAAGGCTTCAGTTAGTTTGTTAAGTGAAGCAATTTGTTCTAGAAAAACTTGGTCTTGATTTTGATCTTGGAATCCTTGATATAGTTGGTTTGGATTTTTCTTAAGTAGATTTCGAATATACATTTGTGGTGTTTGCATGAGATCATGGAAAAATTGATTTTGGATAATGTTCTGATTTGGGATGACGTTTAGATTTGGCATTATAGGTTGAAATTGAACATTGTTGTGTTTGGGAATCACATTGCCTTGATGTAGGTAACTTTGATTTTGCATGGTGTTACCTTGAATTGGATCAATACATTGAGCCATTAACATATTGTTTGTAGTTTGAACAACATTTGTATGATTCACATACATATCTATCCCAAAGTTTACCAAGGGTGGATTTATGTTTGGTAAACTTGTACTTGGTGTATTCACATTTGGCATGTATGGATTTGGTGGGATGATGTTGTTTTGAGGAAGGCTCATGCATTGGTTGTTTGGTTGATATATTTGTAGGTTTGGACTTGGATTTAAATCTACCATTAGAAAAGGTGTTCCAAACTTTTGACTAGCCATAATCACATTTGTTGTAACATTGATGTTTGTAGGAGATAATGATCCCATGTATGGATTGTATAAATGTGAGTGTTGATAATCAATCGACATTGTAAGGCTTTCATAGTTTGATTTTTTTGGATTACTTATGATCTATGGAGCAAGTTTATATTCCATGTTCTTGTGTTGAGGCCTTGTTTGGGTCATAAATTAAGGATCAATTTTCAAGAATGTGGTATGTGAACCTCTAACTCTTTGGATTGATCTAAACTATAGGTACAAAAAAGAAAGTCTAAGATTTTAAGGATCAAAAGGATGGTGATGAGATATGAAAGATGGATGATTGGTGAATGATTGGAACTCTTAGGAAACCTTGAAGAGGATACTAAACTTTAGGACTTGGATTGATGTTTGATTTGATTTGGGATAGTGAACTCATAAACTCTAAGAGGTTGGATGTTGTCCTAGAGTAAATATTTCCACAAGATGCTAATTTGACTAAATTTGTAAAGAATGATTCATCTAGACACACCTAATCAGACAAGATGATTTTGATTTGATTTGATTTTGGATTTTGGATTTTGGATAGTGAACTCATAAACCACAAGATGTTGGGTGTTATCAAGGGATAGACTTGTTCACAAGGATTGATAATTTGACTAAATATGTGGAGAAGGATTCATCTACACACATCTAATAAAATGAAATTATTTTGATTTGATTCAAATTATTTTCCCAAAGTTTAGCATGAGGGATTTTTTCAAGATTTCCAAGAATTGTTTGTGAGGTGATTTTGATTTTGATGTTTGGGGGATGGATGAAAGTTTTGATTTTGATCCTAAGAGACTTAGAGAGACTTTGTTTACTAGACCAAGATATTGAAGAACATGATTTTCTCTAAGAGTAGTTCAAACCAAAAGATCAATGTTTGCTAAAAAGATGATAAAAAGATAAAGAAGCACATGTGTGGTGTTCAATTTGAGTTAATCTTGGTTAATGACTTTCTTTTACCACATCCACACTTCTTGTTTAGGTTTTCAAACTAGATGTCCTATGTCTCAACTTCTTCTCATTTCATAAGGTATATCATGTAAAACTTTCATGAAATTAAGGCAAGGGTTACCTATTGTTAACTTTAGTGAGAAAATTGAGATATAATCCAAGTGTTTAGAAACCTCTAAGGATAAAATACCAAGGGAAAGCAATAACACATGAATTTGGTCAATTATATTTTCTTCCAAAAGGGTTTGAAGTTTTGATGACAATGTTAAATGTTTGTTTTCAAATTTTTTCAAACAAGAAAAGTGTTTTGTAACCAAGAACAAGCACAATCATATGGATATGAAAGACTATAAGTGTTGAGTCCCCACTTGGACAAGTCTAGCTATGCTTATTTTTAGCGAATGGTTAGATGCTTGACCCCACTGGCTCCCCTCCATGACACTCACTTCTCAAGGCAGCCAAGTATCAGTACCCATGAAACTCCCATGGCATACTTTCCATTTCTACTAAAAACTATAAAAGTGTGGGGTGGCTTTAGAACGACCGTTCTTGCACCAAGAAATAGATAGGGATTTTGGCCTTTTTACAACAAGGGTTTTAATTCAGACTTTCCGTTCATAGGAGTTGACCCAACATGGCGAGAGACCATTGCTTCCCTTCTCATTAGAGTCGACCGCATGATACTGGCCTTTCTTCCAGTACCCACTTTTATATCCTAGTTGGAAATACTCTTGGCTTTAGAGTTTTATCGGTTGAGTCATTCCCTTGGGTGAATAATTTTTCCCACAATCCAAGCCCTCTAAGATAAACAAAAGAAAGCAAACATATTCATATTTTGATCAACCTTCATTTAGAAACAAAGGGAGAGAACACGCAATATGTTCCACTCACACTCGCAAATATTTGTTCAATTTTAAACTCCAAATTGAAGTGTGGGTAATTACCTACACAACTTAATGTCATAAAAATGCCTTTTGACTCTCAAGATCATCGTGAGGCGCGAGAGAAGCGCATACATCCTTTTAGTGATATTACTTTGAGTAAGTAATTACACTTCCCACTCAACTAACGCTATAAATAATTATCATATGTAACACTTAATTTCTAAAAAAACCCTCCTTAAGGTTTAAATTAAAAAAACCAAAAATAGTACATTAGCATCAACCTAATCTTCTTTTTCTAGGAAAATATCCTGATTATCCAATTTTCTTCAACATCAATCCAAAATGCTTGGTTTAGAAACTTTCTTGATTATCCAACTATTTATCA